>JAJFZO010000896.1:680000-717500 GCA_021397835.1 Moringa oleifera | reverse complement strand
AACCAGTTTGGATAGGCTTAAGGAGATGGTTTCCATTTAGGACTCCTTTCGAACCTTATCTCCCTTGGCTTTTAGGATAGACATCTCTTTCTTGTCCCTCTATCACCTTGATCCTTCTCTAACCAATAGCCATATCCTTTCTTTGTGGAATATCTTCGCTTGCTAGACTTTCTATCCATGCTAAGCTGGGTTCCTGAATTCTGCCCTGTGTTCCCGTCACTGGACATATTCGCACCACCATGTACTTGTGCTTGCTTGAGGCGTCTCTGCTACTTTCCCCTTAAACAGGCTTATGGGTCTATTTGTGTGCTTTATTCCTCGCTCCACAATGTTCCTTGCTCACCATCGAATCTCGCCACTGTAAGTATGAAACTCGATTTCTCACCAAGTCTCTCGCATTCATTTTCGTGTCTAATTCATGTGTTTTTGCTTTGCTGGCATGGTCCTCCACACTTGTATGTTTAGGCATGGAGCAAGACTCACCATGCCTATGCCTTGGTACTCAGATTCAAGGGTCTAACAAACCATCTCCACCAGAACAGCCCGACGCCCTCGTCGGTTTAGTGTTGTGATACGCCCTGATCTGGTCCTCCAATTGCCACAATGTGGTATCTTTCTCCTAACTCGCATCCACCTCATTGGTACCTTTCCATTGGACTAGGTAGTATGTCCTCTGATTCATCTTACTATAGCCCTCTGTTCGATGATCAAGGATTTTCTCTATTTCCTTGTCAAATTGAACTCGAGTTATCGACGGTGCACGCTTAGCTTGCTTGCGTCCGCGATCGGCATTTGTCTGAAACTCTTTAAGGAAGCTCACGTGAAATGTTAGTTGCATCTTTAGATGTTGCGGTAGCTTCAACCTGTAAGCTACTGCTCTAACTTTCTTCTTGATCTTGAATGGTCCATCATACCTTGGGATAAGGCCTCGATAAACTCCCTCCTTCGTGATTTTCTTCCAACTTTGGGGTGTCAGGGAACTCAGCATCATGTCTCTTTTTGTCAACATATTTCTTCATACACCTCCGTGCCTGAAAAAGGCTACCCCTCGCTTGGTCAATCAACTCTTGCTTATCCCGAGCATAGCGGTAGGCTGCTGGACAGCTTCCTTAGCTCCTCTGCTTGGCTATCTCATGGGGCATCGTTGGTTGTTGCCCAAAAGCTACCTCTGCGGGACTAGACCTCTCGATGATGAGTGATGAATATTGTAGCAAAACTATGCTACATCCAACAATTCAAGCCAATCTCTTTGGCTTGTAGTCACGTAGCGCCGCAAATACTCCTCCAGCAAACAGAGAGGGTTTGACCATCTGTCTGTGGATGGTTTGCTGTGGAGAATTTGAGTTCTGTTCCCATCATGTTTAGCAACACTGTCCAGAATCTTCCCATGAATCTGGCATCTCTGTCACTCATAATGTCATTCGGTACCCAAACAACTTAATAACATGTTTGAAAAACATCTCAGCGGCCATATAGCTGGGCATGCTCGAGTAACAGGAACAAAGATAGCATACTTTGAGAACCTATCAACAATCACCATTATAGCGGATAGTTCCTTTACCTTTGAGAAGTCCACAATGAAATCCATCAACACTGACTCCCATGGGTGTTTCGGAATAGGCAAGGGTTGGAGCAAACTGGCCTCTCTCCTTCTATCCATTTTATCCTGTTGGCACACTAAGCATGTGCGAACATAGGCCTCCACATCTTCCATTAATCTTGGTCCAGTAATAGGCTCTTGTCAGTAGTGCGAGCATCCTCTCGATGCTCGGGTGACCTGCCCATAACGGGTCATGGGCTCCCCTCAGCAACTGTTTCTGAAGTCCTATAGACTTAGGCATAAATAGTCTGTCTCTTCGAGCATATAGCAACCTATCCTCAATCTAGTATCTTCGGATCAAGCCTTTGCTCACCTTTTCCATGAGTCGGGCATACTCGATATCTTCCCCAGCCACCGATCTTATTTACTCGAGTAAGTTGCTCTAGACACCCTTATTCTAGTGTGTGCTTCCGGAGGAGCACGGATGCAAGAAGGAAGTTTGAGTTTGATGCAAATGGCCAAAATATCTTCTGCCGCGAATCCTCTTGAAAGAGAGGGGTGCCTTCGGGAACGCGGACACAGGTGGTGCATGGCTGTCATCAGCTCGTGCCGTAAGGTGTTGGGTTAAGTCCCGCAACGAGCGCAACCCTCGTGCTTAGTTGCCACCGTTGAGTTTGGAACCTTGAGCAGACTGCCGGTGATAAGCCGGAGGAAGGTGAGGATGACGTCAAGTCATCATGCCCCTTATGCCCTAGGCGACACACGTGCTACAATGGCCGGGACAAAGGGTAGGCAATGGAAAACAGCCATTATCTCCTTTTCATGAGTCGAATAACATTGCTCTGCATCCTTAAGTTTTTGACTCTTGAATGCCACGGGATGGTCATTCTACACCAACACACCCCCAATTGCTCGATTAGAAGTGTCTGTGACTACTTCCAATGGCTCTTCAAAGTTTAATAGGGACAGTACTGGTTCTGAGGCTACTGTCTGTTTTAATCCCTCGAAAGCCTTATTGCATTCATCGGTCCACACCCACGAGCTATCTTTCTTTAACAAGTCCATCAAAGGGTTGCTCTTGCTTGAATATCCTTTGATGAACCATTTGTAATAGTTCGTGAGCGCAAGGAATGATTGCAATTCAGCAACTTTTCGCGGGGTTGGCCACTCCATGATGGCCTTCACTTTCCTTTCATCCATTCGTATCTGTCTGTTCTCGACCCAATGTCCCAAGAATGGCACTTTTTGCTTGTAAAACTCGCAGCCGCATTAATACTTGCCGCAAATGCTTTGCGTGGTCATCTAGGGTCTCGCTATAGACCACAATGTCATCTAAGTAGACTACCACAAACTTGTCTAAAAACTCAAATAATACATCATTCATAAGATTGTAAAAGGTAGCAAGTGCATTGGTTAGCCCGAAGGGGATCACCATGAACTCATAAGAGCCGTACCTTATAATGCATGCAGTTTTTGCTTCGTCCCCCTCAGCTATTCTGACTTGCCAGTATCCCAACCGCAAGTCTAGCTTTGTAAAGTACTTGGCCCTTGATAACTGATCAAATAAGTTGGCAACGTTTGGCACCAGATATTTGTTCTTTATCATTACCTCGTTTAATGCTCAGTAATAAACACACATTCTCAGCGAGCCATCTTGTTTTCGCTGGAACAGCACAGGTGCTCGATAAGGGGCCTTCGAGGTTGAATGAAACCTGCTTCCAACAGCTTGTCTAGTTGCTTCCGTAGTTTGGCTAGTTCCGACGGGGGTATTCGATATGGTGCTTGAGCAGGGGATCTAGCACCCGAAAGTAAATTGATCATATGATCAAGATTCCTCCTCGAAGGCAATGTCTTGGGGAGCTCCAGTGGCATCATGTCGCTGAATTCACTCAACACATCAGCGATCTTGTCAGACACCTCTACAACCTGATCTGGTTTTGCCTCAAATAGTGCTGCCACTGTCGTCACTTCACCCTTCCGCTGTCCTAACTTAAGTTGTTTTGCAGATTGCAACCCAATCTATTTCTTGTCTACCGAAAGCTCTCTTGCTGCTCCGGTTCTGATTAGGCTCAGGGCTCACTCATCAGCCACGAGTAGTCCACCTAAGTATGGCATCACTGATTACTTGGTTTGTCTGAAGAATTCTAGACCCAAGATAACATTAAAGTCATCTAACTGAGTTATCATGAAGTTGGACGTACCTTTTCATTTGCCTACTTCAAGGGTCGTAGTGGCAACTCCACATACTGCCTTCGTCTCAGCATTTACTGCTTTGAACTTGACCGAGGCTAGAGAAAGCTTAAGCCTGAGCTTTCCCACTTCTCTTTTCGAGATGATATTGTTGGTAGCTCCCATATCCAACATTGCCATTGCATCCTTCCCGTTTACCTTCATTGGGACATAGATCAACCCTTTCTGCAAGTTCTTGGGTGTGATCGCATTCAGCAACTGGATTGGATTGACTCGAGTTGTCGCATTCCCTTCCTTTTCCTCGGAGGAATCCTTTGCTGCGATGAACGCCACTAACTTCTCCTTGCGAGGATAGTCGCGTGCTCTATGTGGCCCGTTGCATAAGAAGCAACCCCCTTGGTCCACATTCTTTCCCTTTCCTTTCAAAGGGGATGAGCCCTGAGGCTTGCTGGACTCAGTATTCTTCTTTTTTTTGCCCTTGCCATTGGGATTTTTCATCTCTTTTCTAGCCTTCCCTCGTTTCTCACCTTTCTTTTCAGGAGTACCACCCGCATACTTGAAATCCACCAAGCTATCCGCTACGAAAAATGCTGAGGGCAAGTCTTTGACACCTTGCTGCCTCAGTTCTGCTTAAGCCCATGTCTACACGCCTGATAGGAAGTTAAACAATCTATCTTCCTCTGACATGTTCTTGATGTCCAGCATCAATGAACTGAATTCCTTGACAAAGTCACGCACTGAACCCGTGTGCTTCAGGTGTTTTAGTTGTTCCCTAGCCATAAACGAGGTGTTGCATGGCAGGAATTTCTCCTTCAATTCCCTTTTGAGTGCCTCCTAAGAATCAATGCTAAACCTTCCCATGATAGTGTCATCCTGCATATGGGTGCACCACCACAACTTAGCATTACCAGATAAGTACATGGATGTGATCATTACTTGGTCATTTTTGGGCACTCTAGCAGCTTTGAAGTACTGCTCCATATCCCACAAGAAGTTCTCCAACTCCTTGGCATTCCTCTCTTCAAAGAACGACTTTAGTTCTGGCACCTTCAGCTTAGCCATAGTAGAGTCTGCCCTAACCGTAGGGGTGTGGGGAGCCTTTTTCAGCAACTTGATCCCGGTCTCAAGGCTCTTCATGGTTTCCTTGAGGTTTTCGATGTCCTCTTCCATCGAGGATTATTGCTCGACGATTGTCTCCATTAACTCAGCTAGCGTGCATGTTGATCCCTCCGTCAATGTACCAACTATCTCTTCCAATCGAGCGACACGCTCTCGCATTGACTCGCTCCCTCTTGGCATGAAGCCTTGGCAGCGATAAGATCAACCACGAGTTTAAGAGAAAATGGTGACTGAAATCGCGCCCTGATACCAAACTGTCACACCATTGGTTGCAAGATCAGCGCAACTCTAGTGTGATGGCGCTAGATGCATCCACCTAACCAGCCCAACTTTCTAAGCTCGTGCCAAAAGAAGAATCAGAGCCGACAATGCAAAATGCAAAGTAAGAAGACGATATTATGAGAATTCTTTCTCAATCGTTATTGAAAATAAAGGAACTCTTCACAAAAGAAGGGTCTCTCTCTAAGAGCACCAAAAGCCTCTAGCTACCCACACACTTGAGTTTGTATTATTCGATGTGTTTACAACTGAACCCAAGCCTCTTTTAATACTAGTTGAGGAGCATCCTACTCAAACACTCTCTCTTAGTTATCCCACGTTTTTTGGATGGGCCACCCAATCTTGATCACGAATCTTTATCTCATTGAGACTTATCTTCAAAGTTTGGATAGCATCGTTGAAGGAACTCTTTTAAGGACTCTCTTTGAGTCAAGGATCTCATCTCCTTTGGAGTCCTGTCTAAGCCTTCTTATCTGCTTTCAATCGGTTGGGATAGGCTTGAGGAGGTGGTTTTCGTTCAGGACTCTTTTCGAGCCTTATCTCCCTTGGCTTTCAAGATAGACATCTCTTTCTTATCCTTCTATCACCTTGATCCTCCTCTAGCCAATAACCATATCCTTTCTTTGTGGAATATCTTTGCTTGTTGGACTTTTCATCCATGCCAAGCTGGGTTCTCGGATTTTGCCTTGTGTTCCCGTCACTGGACATATTTGCACCATCATGTGTTGGCGCTTGCTTGAGGCATCTCTGCTGCTTTCCCCTTAAGCGAGCTTATAGGTCTGTTTGTGTGCTTCGTCCCTCGCTTCACAACGTTCCTAACTCACTATCGAATCTCGTTACTATAAGTATGAAACTCGATTTCTCACCAAGTCTCCTGCATTTTTGCCTTGCTAGCGTGGTCCTCCATACTTGTAGGTCTGCGCATGGAGCAAGACTCACCATGCCTATGCCTTGGCACCCAGATTCAAAGGTCTAATAGTGGGCAGCTATACTGTCATCAAAAGTTAATAGGGTAGAAATCTGAATGATGCGTCGCTGGCACGATGGCCTTGCGATCCATCAAGTTATCATGAATCATCAGAGCAACGGGCGAAGCCTACATCGACCTTTTATCTAATAAATACATCCCTTCCAAAAGTCAAGGTTTCTTGCACGTATTAGCTATAGAATTACTATGTTTATACGAGTAGTAGGTACCATAAAACAAACTATAACTAATTTAATGAGCCATTCGTAGTTTTACAGTCTGAATTAGTTCATACTTACAAATGCATGGCTTAATCTTTGAGACAAGCATATGACTACTGGCAGGATCAACCAGGTAGCATCCTTCGAGACACCACTCCAACTAGGACCGAAGTGTGCCACAAGGCTCGCTGAGGCCAAAGCTGTTGCGGTCATTATTCAAAATTGATGAGATGTGGGACAAATGCTTTCGCTTGGACAGGCAAAGGCCGAGGCCACCCCTGTCTCAACACTTTTCGCACTCGAGGGGACGACTAAGCGCCCGTGTGCCAAAGCAACCGCATGCCAAAGCAAGTCACACTTGAAGCATGAGGCCTGGCTTAGGTTTCCACCCATGCCCGCAAGGGACATGGTGCAAAGACAACCGAATCAAATCATCGAATTTCATTTGTGAAAGCATGCAACACAAGGTCCAGATGTCACCCACGAAAAGCCAACGTATGGCTCAGGGTCGAGCTTGAAGCGACGTGCTAGCCGACAGTTCGATGTGGGAGCATGGAGCCTGCCAATGTGCACGACTAGATCACCACTCTCATGTTACACGCACAAATAGGCAGCAACAGCACCAAACGAGCCGCAAGCCGACAAGCAAAAGGCCCATCGATCATGCAGGTTGTCAAGTGCTGCCGCACCCAAGCCACTAAGCGCGAAATTGTTTTTATAGCAAGGGACAATTCTTCGATTGCAAGGGACCATCGATGAGGCCTTGGCAGTGGGCCCAAGCTGGCCATGTGGCTCGCTTGACGCTAACGACTGATGATTGTGTCATCGATCGCACTGCGCAATGAGTCCGCCTCGGTAAGCCTGAGCGTCGGGATCCAACCCCGCGTCCATCGCCTCAAAGGCCTGCGATGAAGCACTTCGCATGCTCGAAATCCCCCGAGCGATTTGGCTTTTGCATAGCATGCATCATCGTTAGCTTCGCCACCCACATTGTTGTGCTTGTCTAGCTATATCCCAGCTCATTATCCTATGATTTAGCTGATTTTGTTTCCATATTTTTCCCACCGATGAGGCCTTGGCAGTAGGGGTGTCACGCCGTGCCCAGGCTGGCCGTATGGCTCACTCGATGCTAACGGCTAATGATCGTGTCGTCGATCGCGCTGCTCAATGAGTCCGCCTAGGCAAGCCTGAGCATCGGGATCCAACCACGCGTTTGCCACCTTAAGGGCCTGCGATGAAGCACTCTGCATGCTCGAAATCCCCCCAGCGATTTAGCCCTCGCGTAGCATGCATCATCGTCAGCTTCGCCGCCCACACCGTCAAGCTTGTCTAGCCACATCCCAGCTCATTATCCTATGATTTAGTGGATTTTGTTTCCCGTGTTTTCCCCACTCTGTTGGCTATTGATCGGGCGTCCCACACTCTTCGGCCAACGTCGTCGGCTGCCTGCCTGCTGGCGGTGGTGGCCGCCACAGCCACGCACCACCGGCTGGATGGGCAAGGTCGCAGAGCCCTGCCCATGCCATGCGTGCTGGGTTCCCCAAGCCCTGCGCCTACCCACGTACGATGGTCAGGGGGGGTGCACGCATGGCCCGTTGGCACCCAGCAAGCTAGGTGATCACCTCCCCCCTAAAGAGTCTTAAAAGAAATTTCACTCCCGGTAGGAGGAAACATCAATATGTTTGAGCCGTCATAATGGGTTTAAAAAATTATTTATTTGGAATTTTGAGCCGAAATTTTGTACATAAATGGATAATAATCATATCTAACACCAAAAAAAAAATTCAGAATTTTCTGGGCACTAAATTTTTTTAATGAATTTTCTACAGCCAAAAATTGAAGAAATCATCAAAAATAGCCCGTGAGTCGAAATGATCCCAAAAATTAGGGGCAGACTCCTCATGAATTACACAATTTATTTGGTTTATTTTGAGACCAATTCCGTGAAGAAAAGACCGTCAATTCACACCGATTTCGCAATTAGGCATTGCAGCCAGCAGGCTGGGGCATCTGTGCCTCTGCCTGGCCCAGGGTGCATGCTATCTGCCCTATCCAGCACACATCCAGCCACCCCATGGCTGCCTGCAGCGTCCATCATAGCCAGGGGATACGGCCAAGCCCAGCTTGCCCATAAAATCAACGCCCATAGCACGTGTCGACCCTCACAGCATGCTCGCGGCTGGCTTGCATGGGGTGCCCCTGGCAAGGCTGGTGCCGTGCCGGCTGGGGACTACTGTGGCACCCTTGGCTCACACGCTGGGCACCATGTCGAGGGGCAGGGACGAGGGGACCAGCTCGCGATGGGCGCCCGTGGCCTGGCTGGCACCCCACCGCTACCAGATGCTGGGCGAGCCGCCCATGCTGTGCATGCTGGGGGCTGCCGAGGCATGCCTCCCGAGACTAGGGTCCATCCGATGTAGTTTCCCTGGTCGCTCGCTGGGCACCATGTTGAAGGGCAGGGACGAGGGGGGTGGCTTGCAATGGGCGCCCGTGGCCTGGCTGGTGCGCCACAGCTGCCGCACGCTGGGCAAGCCGCCCAACCTGTGCCTGCTGGGGGCTGTCGAGGCATGCCTGTTGTGCCCAGGGTCGTGCGATGCGGCTCCCCTGGATCACTCGCTAGGTACCATGTTGAAGGGCAGGGATGAGGGGGCTAGCTGATGATGGGCACTCGTGGCCTGCCTTGTGCGTCCACCGCTACTACACGCTGGGCAAGCCGCCTAGGCCGTGCCTGTTGGAGGCTGTTGAGGCATGCCTCCCCTGCCTAGGGACCATGTAATGTGTCAACCCTAGATCACTTGTTGGGCACCATGTCGAGGGGCAAGGACTAGAGGGCTGGCTCGCGATGGGTGCCCGTGGCCTAGTTTATGCCTGTTGGGGGCTGCCAAGGCATGCCTCCCATGCCCAGGGTCCATGCGACATGGCTCCCCTTGATCGCTCGTTGGGCACCATGTCGAGGGGTAGGGACGAGGGGCGCGCTCGCGATGGGCACCAATGGCATGGCTGGCGCACCCACCGCTGCCTCACGCTGGGCAAGCAGCCTGTGCTGTGCCTGCTGCGGGCTGCTAGGGCATGCCTCCTATGCCTAGGGTCCATGCATCACGGCTCTTCTGGATCACTCGCTTGGTCCTATGTCGAGGGGCAGGGACGAGGGGGCTTGCTCCCGATGGGCGCCTGTGGCCATGCTGACGCGCCCACCGCAGCCACACGCAGGGCAAGTTGCCTATGCCATGCCTGCTGGGGCTTCCGAGGACTGTCTCCCATGCCCAAGATCCATGCAACGTGGCTACCCTGGATCGCTCACTGGGCACCATGTCGAGGGGTAGGGACGAGGGATGGGTGCCCATGGCCTGCCTTATGCGCACGCCGCTGCCACACGCTAGGCAAGCAGCCCATGCTGTGCCTACCGGGGGATGCTTAGGCATGCCTCTCATGACCAGGGTCCGTATGATGCGGCTCCCCTGGCTCTCTCGCTAGGCACCATGTCGAGGAGTAGGGACAAGGGGGCTGGCTCGCGATGGGTGCTCGTGGCCAGCCTAGTGCGCCCACCGCTGCCGCACACTGGGCAAGCAGCCCATGCCGTGCCTACCAGGGGCTGCCTAGGCATGCCTCCCATGCCCAGGGTCTGTACAATGTGGATTTCCTGGCTCACTCGTTGGGCACCATGTCAAGGGGCAGGGGCGAGGGGGCTGCCCCACGATGGACAACCGTGGCCTGGCTGACGCGCCTACCGCTGCCACGTGCTGGGCAAGCTGCCCATGCCGTGCCTGCTGGGGACTATCGAGGCATGTCTCCCATGCCCAGGATCTATGCGATGCAACTGCCTTGGCTCGCTCGCTAGGCACTGCTGCTGCACGCTGCCCAAGCCGCCCATGCTGTGCCTACTAGAGACTGCCAAGGCATGCCTCCCCTGCCCAGGGTCCGTGTGATGCAGCTCCCCTAGATCGCTTGTTGGGCACCTTGCCGAGGGGCAAGGACGAGGGGGCTGGCTCGCGATAGGCGCCCGTGGCCTGGCTTGTGCGCCAATCGCTGCTACACGCTGGGCAAGCAGCCCATGCCATACCTTCTGGGGGCTGCCAAGGCATGCCTCTCGTGCTAAGGGTCCATGCGATGTGGCTTCCCTAGCTCGCTCGCTGGGCATCATGTCGAGGGGCAGGGACGAGGGGGCGGGCTCGCGATGGGTTCCTATGTCTTGGCTGGTGCGCCCACTGCTGCCCCACGTGGGGTTAGCTGGCCATGCCATGCCTGCTGGAGGTTGCCGAGGCATGCTTCCCCTACCCAGAGTCCATGCAACACGGCTCCCTTGGATCACTTGCTGGGCACGATGTCGAGGGGCAACGACGAGGGGACTAGCTCGCGATGGGCCCTCGTGGCCTGGCTTGTGCACCCACTGCTGTCGCATGCTGGGCAAGCAGCCCAAGTCATGCCTGCTGAGGGCTACCGAGGCATGCTTCCCATGCCCAGCGTCCACGCAAAGTGGCTTCCTGGCTTTCTCGCTGGGCACCATGTCGAGGGGCAGGGACGAGAGCACTGGCTAGCGATGGGCGCCCGTGGCTTGGCCGACGCGTCGTCCGCTGCCGCATGCTGGGCACTTGGCCCATGTCGTGCCTGCTAAGGGTTACTGAGGCATGCCTTCGTTGCCCGCTGTTCATGTGACGTTGTTCCCCTGGCTCGCTCATTGGGTAATACTTTACCAAGGGATAGCATCAAGGGACAAGTTTTTGTTAGATATATATATTTTTTATTAGAGTAACACTTGGTTCCCCAATGCTTCCTGATATGTTTCCAAGTGTTTTCCCTTTTCTTTCTGATTCTCTGCGAGCCCAAAGGACTTCCTTCTTTTTCTAGGTCATTATCTTGAGGGACATTTCAGACCTCGGGGCATTGATTATCAAAAAGAGAGGGATAATTATTGTGGGGGTTCGGGAGGGGGGGAGGGACGAATCGAAGCCACAAATGGCTGAATCTCATGGCAGCTAGGCCACTTTGCCACTTACAATACCTCATCGCATATTTATGTCATCTGCAAATGATTTTACCCGTCGCTCGGTGGGAATCACACTTCAAGGCAGCCCGCGAGGCTCATCCGCAGTGCGGGCTTTGCCAACGACATGTGCCTTTGTGGGCCGAGAGGCGCCTACTGCAGGTCGATAATCGGACAACGGAGGCATGCATCGCTTCTAGCCCAGATTCTAACTTAGAGGCATTCAGTCATAATCCAGTGCACAGTAACTTCACGCCACTGCCTTTTCAACCAAGCACGATGACCAATTATGCGAATCAACGGTTCCTCTCATACTAGGTTGAATTACTATCATGACGCGGGCATCAATAAGGTAAAACTAACCTGTCTCACGATGGTCCAAACACAGCTCTTGTTCCCTATTGGTGGGTGAACAATCCAACACTTGGTGAATTCTACTTCACAATGATAGGAAGAGCCGACATCGAAGGATCAAAAAGCAACGTCACTATGAACGCTTGGCTGCCACAAGCCAGTTATCCCTGTGGTAACTTTTCTGACACCTCTAGCTTCAAATTTTGAAGGTCTAAAGGATCGATAGGCCATGCTTTTACAGTTCGTATTCGTACTAGAAATCAGAATCAAACGGGCTTTTACCCTTTTGATCCACAAGAGATTTCTGTTCTTGTTGAGCTTATCTTAGGACACCTGCATTATCTTTTACCAAATGTGCCACCCCAGCCAAACTCCCCACCTGACAATGTCTTCCGCCCTGATCGACCTGTCGAAGCCAACCTTGGGTCCAAAAAAAGGGGCGACGCCCTGCCTCCTATTCAAGGAATAAGTAAAATAACATTAAAAGTAATGGTATTTCACTTTCGCCATTTTAGGCTCCCAGTTATCGTACACTTCTCAAGTCATTCCACAAAGTTGGACTACAGTCAAGCTCAACAGGGTCTTCTTTCCCCGTTGATTCTGCCAAGCCCGCTCCCTTGGCTGTGGTTTCGCTGGATAACAGACAGGGACAATGGGAATCTCGTTAATCCATTCATGCGCGTCACTAATTAGATGACGAGTCATTTGGCTACCTTAGGAGAGTCATAGTTATTCCCATTGTTTACCCGCGCTTGGTTGAATTTCTTCACTTTGACATTCAAAGCACTGGGGAAAAATCACACTGCATGAGCATCCGCAGGGACCATCGCAATGCTTTGTTTTAATTAAACAATTGGATTCCCCTTATTCGTTTCAGTTCTGAGTTGGTTATTCGATGCCCAGGGAAGGCCTTCGAAGAAAGCGTTCCCAGTTCGTCCCCTGGTCGGCACGCGATGACCCACTCTCACCATAGGAGTAGCTTGAGCAGTCCATCAACAGCCGATGGGTTCAAGACTTGGACCCTCGTGCCCAGCCCTCAGAGCCAATCCTTTTCCCGAGGTTACGGATCCATTTTGTCGACTTCCCTTGCTTACATTGTTCCATTGATCAGAGGCTGTTCACCTTGTAGACCTGACGCGGTTATAAGTACGGCTGGGCATGGAAGGCACTCGGTCCTCTGAATTTTCAAGGGCCGTCGAGGGCGCACCGGACACCATGCAACATGCGATACTCTTCCAGCTGCTGAACCATATTAAAAAAATCATCAAAAATAGCTCGTGATTCAAAATGATTCCAAGCTTCAGGTGCAGACTCCTCATGAATTACATGATTTATTTGAGTCATTTCGGGACCAATTCCGTGATGAAAAGACCTTCAATTCACACCAATTTCGCAACTGGGCATTGCGACCAACTAGCTGGGGCAGCTGCGCCTCTGCCTGGGCCAGGGTGCTGCTGGCTGCCCTGTCCAGCACACCTCCAGCCACCCCATGGCTGCCCTCAGGGTCCATCACAGACAGGGGACATGGACAAGCCCAGCTTGGCCATGAAATCAATGCCCAAAGCACGTACCAAGCCTCACAGCATGCTCGCAGCTGGCTCACATGAGGTGTCCCTAGCAAGGCTGGCTCCGTGCCTGCTGGGGAATGCTGTGGCACCCCTGGCTCGCATGCTAAGCACCATGCCGAGGGGCTGGGATGAGAGGGCTGGCTCGCGATGGGCGCCCGTGGCCTAGCTGGTGCGCCCACCGCTGCCGCACTCCTAACAAGTAGCCCATGCCGTCCTTATTGAGGCTGCCGACGCATGCCTCCTATGCCTAGGGTCTGTGTGATGTGGCTCCCCTGGCTCGATCGCTTGGCAGCAAGTCGAGGGGCTGGGACAAGGGAGCTGGCTCAGGATTGGCGCCCGTGGCCTGGCTGGTGCGCCCACCGTTGCCGCACACTGGGCAAGCAGCCCATGCCGTGCCTGCTAGGGGATGCCGAGGCATGCCTCCCGTGCCGAGGGTCCTTGCGACGTGGCTCCCCTGGCTCGCTCGCTGGGCAGTAAGTCGAGGGGCAGGGACGAGAGGGCTGGCCCGTGATTGTCGGTCATGGCCTAGCTGGTGCGCCCACCGTTGCCACACGCTGGGCAAGCAGCCCATACCATGCCTATTGGGGGCTGTTGAGGCATGCCTCCCATGTCCAGGGTCCATGCTATGCGGCTCCCCTCGCTTGATTGCTGGGCACCATGTCGAGGGTCAGGGACGAGGGGGCTAGCAAGTGATAGGCGCTAGTGGCCTAGTGGTGCGCCTATCGCTGCTACACGCTAGGCAAGCTGCCTATGCTGTGCCTGCTGGGGGCTGCTAAGGCATGCCTCCCGTGCCCAGTGTTCGTGTGACATGGTTCCCTTTGCTCGCTCACTGGGTAGTACTTTACCGAGGGACAGCATCGAGGGACAAGTTTCTATTAGATATATATTTTTTTATTAGAGTAACACATGGTTCCCCAAGGCTTCCCGATATGTTTGCAAGTGTTTTTCCCATGTATTTCTCATTCTCTACAAGCCCAAAGAACTTGCTTCTTTTTCTAGGTCAGTGTCTTGAGGGACGATTTCAAACCTCGGGTCATCGATTGCCGAAAAGAGAGGGACAATTGTTGTAGGGGTTTAGGAGGGGGGGAGGGACGAATCGAAGCGACAAAGGGCTAAATCTCAGTGGATCATGGCAGCAGGGCCACTTTATCGCTTACAATACCCCGTCGCGTATTTAAGTTGTCTGCAAATGATTCTACCAATCACTCGGTGGAGAATCACACTTCAAGGCAGCCCGGCTCCTCTGCCATGCAAGCTTGGCTAACGACACGTGCTTTTAGGGGCCAAGAGGCCCTTACTGCAGGTCGGCAATCGGGCAACGGGCACATGCATCACTTCTAGCTCAGATTTTAACTTAGTGCCGTTCAGTCATAATCCAGTGCACGGTAGCTTCGTGCCACTGGCTTTTTAGCCAAACGCAATGACCAATTATGCGAATCAACGGTTCCTCTCATACTAGGTTGAATTACTATCGTGACACGGGCATCAGTAGGGTAAAACAAACCTGTCTCATGACGGTCTAAACCCAGCTCACGTTCCCTATTGGTGGGTGAACAATCCAATACTGGGTGAATTCTGCGTCACAATGATAAGAAGAACCGACATCGAAGGATCAAAAAGCAATGTCGCTATGAACACTTGGTTGCCACAAGCTAGTTATCCCTGTGATAACTTTTTGGACACCTCTAGCTTCAAATTTTAAAGGTCCAAAGGATCAATAAGCCACTCTTTCATGGTTTGCATTTGTATTGGAAATCAGAATCAAATGAGCTTTTACCTTTTTGTTCCACATGAGATTTCTGTTCTCGTTGAGCTCATCTTAGGACACCTGCGTTATCATTTAACAAATGTGCCACCCTAGCCAAACTTCCCACTTGACAATGTCTTCCGCCCGGATCGACCGGCAGAAGCTAGCCTTAGGTCCAAAAAAAGAGGCTACGCCCCGCCTCTAATTCACGGAATACGTAAAATAACGTTAAAAGTAGTGGTATTTCATTTTCACTGTTTCTGGCTCCCACTTATCCTATACCTCTCAATTTATTTCACAAAGTCGGACTAGGGTCAAGCTCAAGATGATCTTTTTTCCACGCTGATGTTGCCACGACCGTTCCCTTGGCTGTGGTTTCGTTGGATAGTAGACAGGGACAGTGAAAATCTCATTAATCCATTCATGCACATCACTAATTAGATGACAAGGCATCTGGCTACCTTAGGAGAGTCATAGTTACTCCCGTCTTTTACCCGCACTTGGTTAAATTTCTTCACTTTGACATTCAAAGCACTGGACAGAAATCACATTGCGTGAACATCCGTAGGGACTATCGTAATGCCTTGTGTTAATTAAACAGTTGGATTCCCCTTGTCCATACCAGTTTTGAGTTGCCTATTTGACGCTAAGGAAAGGCCCCCAAGGGAACCAATCCTAGTTCACCCTTCGATCAGCACGCGATGACCCACTCTCAAAGCCAATCCTTTTCTCGAGGTTACGGATCCATTTTGCCAATTTCCCTTGCCTATATTGTTCCATCGACCAGAGGCTGTTCACCTTGGAGACCTGATACAGTTATGAGTATGACCGGGCGTGGGATGCACTCAGTCCTCTAGATTGTCAAGGGTCGCTAAGGTGCACCGGACACCATGCGACGTGTGGTACTCTTCCAGCCGCTGGACCCTACCTTCGGCTAAGCCATTTCCAAGGTGGGCAGGCTATTAAACAGAGAAGATAACTTTTTCTGGGGCCCTTATCGATGTCTCTGGACTCCCTAACGTTACCGTCAGCTGGCATGTCCCAGTTCCAAAATTTTAACAGGATCCTCTTTCGAAGCTCGTGCCGAGACGCTATCCGACGGGCTTCCCCTATCTCTTAGGATCAACTAACCCATGTGCAAGTGTCGTTTACATGGAACCTTTCCCTTCTTCGACCTTCAAAGTTCTCATTTGAATATTTGCTACTACTACAAACATCTGCACTGATGGCCACTTCGCCCTGGCTCGCACCCCAGGTTTTACGGCGACCACCGTGCCTTCTTACCCATTGGAGCTTGGCCCTTGTCCCAATGGCCGGGTATAGGTCAAGCGTTTCAGCGCCATCCATTTTCAGGGCTAGTTGATTCGGCCGGTGAGTTGTTACGCACTCCTTAGCGGATTTTCGCTTCCATGACCACTATCCTGCTGTCTTAATCGACCAACACCCTTTGTAGGTTCTAGATTAGTGCACAGTTGGGTACCGTTACTCAGCTTTCAGTTCATCCTGCATCACCAGTTCCGCTTACCAAAAAATGGCCCACTTGGAGCTCTCGATTCCGTGGGACGACTTAATGAAGCAGCCGCCCCATACTACCTATTTAAAGTTTAAGAATAGGTCGAGGGCATTGCGCTCCCGATGCCTCTAATCATTGGCTTTACCCGATAGAACTTGCATATGAGCTCTAGTTATCCTGAAGGAAACTTCGGAGGGAACCTACTACTAGACAGTTCAATTAGTCTTTCACCCCTATACTCAAGTCAGACGTACGATTTACACATCAGTATCGCTGTGGGCCCTACCAGAGTTTCCTCTGGCTTCGCCCTGCTCAGGCATAGTTCACCATCTTTTAGGTCTTAATAGGCATGCTCGCACTCGAACTCTTCTTAAAAGATCAAGGTCGGTCGACGGTGCACCCATGGGGGATCTCGCCAATCAGCTTCCTTGTGCCTTACGGGTTTACTAGCCCGTTGACACGCACACATGTCAGACTCCTTGGTTCATGTTTCAAGACAGGTAAAATGGGGAGCCCGTTGGCCAAAGCTAGGAGCGTGCAGGTGCCAAAGCATCGCCGTGATGGTGTGCACTGCCAGCCACGATCTTGAAAATGACATCCACTGAGCGTGTCAAAGGCTCAGGCTTAGGCTGTTGTCGTGATCTGCATCGGTTCGCACCCCGAGTCAATCGACGGACTAACTCGTGGTTGTTCCACATCCGACTGAGGTGCATCGTCGAAGCCCATCTGCTTGCCTCCTGATAATTTTAAGCACACTTTGACTCCCTTTCGATAGTTCTTTTCATCTTTCCCTCACAGTACTTGTTCGCTATCGATCTTTGGCCCGTATTTAGCCTTGGACAGAATTTACCCCTTATTGGGGCTGCATTCCTAAACAACCTGACTCATCAACAGCACCTCATGGTACGAGAACGTCTGAGCGAGACGAGGCTCTCACCCTCTCCGACGCCCCTTTCTAGGGGACTTGGGCACCAGTTCGTCACTGCGGTGCCCCTTTCTAGACTATAATTCGGGAGCCAAGGGCGCACGATTTTCAAGCTGTACTTTTCCCAGGTTCGCTCGCCGTTACTAGGGGAATCCTTGTTAGTTTCTTTTCTTCCACTTATTGATATGCTTAAACTCAATGGGTGGTGGTCCTACCTAGCTATGGTTGCATCTCGATTGATCAATCGTTTGGTCCGTGAGTGCGCACAAGGGAGCACGAGGCTTTCTTTACCATCGCTAAGCTATGACACGACATCGCCCGAGGCTTTTTTTTTTGTCAACTGCGATCCGAAGGCGCACGGGAGGCTAACATCCACCCCGCAATTGTCCTTTTCCTCCTCGAAGGGATGCGAGAGGGTTAGGGGCGATGGTACTTGGCACCCAGGCAAACATGCCCTCGACCTAATGGCTTCGAGTGTAACTTGCGTTCAAAGACTCGATGGTTCATATGATTTTGTAATTCACACCAAGTATTGCATTTCGCTACGTTCTTCATCGATGCAAAAGCCAAGATATCCATTGCTGAGAGTCATTTTAAAAATTGTTTGGGGATGACACGACCATCAGCCGCGCACCGAGATCATGGGGACTGGGGCGTAATTTTTCATTCGAGTTCCTTGGCGCATCCCGTACTATGGGTTTTGTTGTTGCACACGACAAAGGGCTTGGGTGTGAGCCTGCGCACTTTTACCGGGCGAGGAGGGACGACGAGCTTGAGAGCCCTCCGCCCTGCCGGTGTGTTTACAACGTTTTCATGGGTCGTTTCGCTGAGTGAGTTTTTAATAATGATCCTTTCGTAGGTTCACCTACGGAAACCTTGTTACGATTTTTCCTTCCTCTAACTGATAACGTTCAGTGGACTTCTCGCGATGTCACAAGCAATGAACCGCCCACATTGCTGTGATCTGAACAATTCACTGGACCATCCAATTAGTAGGGGTGACGAGCGGTGTGTAGAAAGGGCAGGGACATAGTCAACGCGAGCTGATGACTCGCGCTTACTAAGAATTCCTCGTTGAAGACCAACAATTGCAATGATCTGTCCCCATCATGATGAAATTTCAAAGATTACCCTGGTTGGTCAGCCAAGGCTATAAACTCGTTGAATGCATTAGTGTAGCGTGCATGCGGCCCAGAACATTTAAAGGCATCACAAACTTATTATTACCTCAAACTTCCTTGGCCTAAGCGGCCATAGTCCCTCTAAGAAGCCGACCGTGGAGGGTCACCTCCACGTAGCTAGTTAGCAGGCTGAGGTCTCGTTCGTTAATGGAATTAACCAGACAAATCGCTCCACCAACTAAGAATGGCCATGCACCACCACCCATAGAATCAAAAAAGAGCTCTCAATCTATCAATCCTTACTATGTTTGGACCTGGTAAGTTTCCCCGTGTTGAGTCAAATTAAGCCGGAGGCTCTACTCCTCGTGGTGCGCTTGTGTCAATTCCTTTATGTTTCAGCCTTACGACCATACTCCTTCCGAAACCCAAAGACTTTGATTTATCATAAGGTGCCCGCGGAGTCCTAAAAGCAACATTCGGTGATCCCTGATCGGCATCGTTTGTGGTTGAGACTAGGATGGCATCTGATCGTCTTCGAGCCCTTAACTTTCGTTCTTGATTAATGAAAAAATCCTTGGCAAATGCTTTCGTAATTGTTCATCTTTCATAAATCTAAGAATTTCACCTCTAACTATGAAATACGAATACCCTTTACTGTCCATGTTAAACATCACTCCGATCCCGAAGGCCAATAGAATAGGAACGAAATCCTATGATGTTATCCCATGCTAATGCATTCAAAGCATAGGCTTGCTTTGAACACTCTAATTTCTTCATAGTAACAACATCGAAGGCATGATCCGACCAATTGAGACCAGGAGTGCATCATCAGTAGTAGGGACGAGCCAACTAGAGCACATCGTAAACAGATCGGCTGACCCATCCTAAGGTCCAACTACGAGCTTTGTAACTGTAACAACTTAAATATACGCTATTGGAGCTGGAATTACCGTTGTTGCTGGCACCAAACTTACCCTTTAATGCATCCTTGTTAAGAGATTTAGATTGTACTCATTCCAATTACAAGACTCGAAGAGCCCGATATTGTTATTTATTGTCACTACCTCCCCATGTGAGTGTTGGGTAATTTGTGTGCCTACTGCCTTCCTTGGATGCGGCAGCCGTTTCTCAGGCTCTCTCTCTGGAATCGAACCCTAATTCTCTGTCACCCATCACCACCATAGTAGGTGTCACACCGTCTATTGCCGGATCAACGTAGCCCCAGTGTGATGGCACTAAGTGCGTCCACCTAGCCAGCCCAACTTTTTAAGCCCACGCCAAGTGAAAAAAAGAAGAGATAACAATGTAAAAGCAAACTAAGGAGACAGTATTACGAGAACTCTTTCTCAACCTTTATTCAAAATAAAGGAACTATTTACAAAACAAAGGTCTCTCTCTAATATTACCCAAAGCCTCTAGCTACCCACACACTTGAGTTTGTATCACTCAATGTCTTTACAATTGAACCTAAGCCCCTTTTTTTATACTAGTTAAGGAGTATCCTACTCAAACACCCTCTCTTAGTTATCCCATGTTATTGGAATAGGCCACCCAATCTTGATCACAAATCTTTTGTCCCATTGAGGCTTATCTTCAAAGTTCAGATAGCATTCTCCTCTTGCAAGGACTCTCCATGAGTCAAAGATCTTTGGATAGCATCTTTCTCCCGCAAAGACTCTCCATGAGTCAAGGATATTTGGATAACGTTCTCTTCCCGTAAGGACTCTCTATTTGGATAGTATCCTTCTCCTATAAGGACTCTCCATGAGTCAAGTATATTTGGATAACATCCTTCTTCTGTAAGTACTCTCCTTTAGTCAAGGATCTCATCTCCTTTGAAGTCTTCTCCAAGCTTTCTTATCCGTTTTCAATCAGTTTGGATATGTTTGAGAAGGTGGTTCCCGTTTAGGACTCTTCTCGAGCCTTATCTCCCTTGATTTTCAAGATAGACATCTCTTTCTTATCCTTCTATTGCCTTGATCCTCGTCTAGCCAATAGCCATATCTTTTCTTTATGGAATATCTTCGCTTGTTGGACTTTCCATTCATGCTAAGTTAGGTTCCCGAATTCTACCCTTTGTTCCCGTCACTGGACATATTCGCACCACTATGTGTTGGTGCTTGCTTGAGGCATCTCTGCTGCTTTCCCTTTAAACGGGCTTGTGGGTCTGTTTGTGTGCTTCATCGCTCACTCCATAACGTTCCTAGCTCATCAGCGTATCTCACCACTTTGAGTATGAAACTAGATTTCTCACCAAGTCTTCCGCATTCATTCCCATATCTAACTCATGTGTTTTTGCCTACCTAGCATGGTCCTCCACACTTATAGGTTCGGGCATGGAGCAAGACTCACCATGCCTATGCCTTGGCACTTAGATTCAAGGGTCTGACAAACTACCCCCACGAAAAGAACCATACACCGTCATCGACTTATTGTTGTGGTACGACTTGATTTGGTCCTCAAATTGCTATAATGTGGTATCTTTTTCCAAACTCGCATCCACCTCACTGGTGCCTTTCCATTAGACTAAGTAGTATGTGCCTTTCCACTGTGATCAAGGATCTTCTCTATCTCCTTGTCAAATTGAACTCGAGTTGCTGGCAGTGCACGCTTAGCCTGCTTGCGTCCGCGATCGGCATCTACTTGAAACTCTTTGAGAAAGCTCGCGTGGAATGTTAGGTGCACCCTTAGATGTTGTGGTAGCTTTAACCTAAGCTATTGCTCAAACTTTCTTCCCAATCATATGATCAACGTTCCTCCTCGAAGGCAATGTCTTGGGGAGTTCCGATGGCATCCTGTTGTTGAATTCCCTCAACATTTCAGCACTCTCGTCAGGGACCTCCACCACGTGATCTGGTTTCACCTTGAAGAGTGCTGCCAGCATCGTCACTTCACCCTTTTGCAGTTCTGACTTAAACCACTTTGCAGATTGCAACCCGATCTGCTTCTTATTTACCGAAAGCTCCTTTACTGCTTCAGTTCTGATTAGGCCTGGGGCTCGCTCATTAGCCTCGAGTAGTCAACCTAAGTGGCGCATCACCAATGCCTTGGCTTATCTGAAGAATTTTAGACCCAAGATAACATTGAAGTTATCTAACTGAGTTATCATGAAGATGGACGTACCTTTCCATTCACCTACTTCAAGGGTCATAGTGGCAGCTCCACATACTACCTTTGCCTCAGAATTCACTGCTTTGAACTTGACCGAGGCTGGAGAAAGCTTAAACCCGAGCTTTCCCACTTCTCTTTCCATGATGAAATTGTTGGTAGCTCCCGTATCCAACATTGCCATTGCATTCTTCCTGTTTGTCTTCACCAGGACATAGATCAACACTTTCTGCAAGTTCTTGGGTGTGATCGCACTCAGCAATTAGATTAGGTTCGCCCGAGTTAATACAGTTCCTTCCTCTTCCTCGGGGGAATCCTCTGCTGCTATGAGCACCGCTAAATTCTCCTTGCGTGGACAGTTGTGTACTTTATGTGGCCCATTGCATAAGAAGCAACCCCCTTGGTCCACATTCTTTCCCTTACCTTTCGAAGGGGATGAGCTCCAAGGCTTGCTAGACTTGGCATTTTTCTTTTTCTTGCCCTTGCCATTGGGAATTTTCATCTCCTTCCAGCGTCCCCTCGCTTCTCACCTTTTTCGGAAGCATTACCTACATACTTGAAATCCACCAAGTTATCTGCCATGAAAAATGCTGGGGGCAAGTCTTTGATACCTTGCCGCCTCTGTTCTGCTTGAGACCATGGCTGTAAGCCTGATAGGAAGTTAAACAACCTATCCTCCTCTGACATGTTTTTTGATGTCTAACATCAGGGAACTGAACTCCTTCACAAAGTCGTGCATTGAACCCATCTGCTTCAAGTGCTTTAGTTGTTCCCTAGCCATGAACGAAGTTTACATGGCAAGAATTGCTCCTTCAATTCCTTTTTGAGTGCCTCCCACGAATCAATGCTAGGTCTTCCCATTATAGCATCATCCTGCATACGGGTGCACCACCACAACTTAGCATCATCATAGAAGTACATGGATGTGATCATTACCTGGTCATTTACGGGCACTCGAGCAGCTTTGAAATAATGCTCCATATCCCATAAGAAGTTCTCCAACTCCTTGGCGTTCCTCTCTCCAGAGAACAGCTTTGGTTCTGGCACCTTCAGCTTAGCCAAGTAGAGTCTGCTCTTACTATTGATGTATGGACACCCCTTTTCAGCAACATGATCTCGGTCTCAAGGCTCTTCACAGTTTCTTTAAGGTTTTCGATGTCCTCTACCATCGAGGATTGTTGTTGGGCAACTGTCTCCATCAACTCTGCCAATGTGCATTCGACCCCTTCGACGATGCACCAATGATCTCTTCCAACCGAGTGACACGCTCTCGTATCGAATCACTCCCTCTTGGCATGGGGCCTTGGCAACGATAAGATCAACCACAAGTTTAAGAAAGTGGTGATCGAACCGTACTCTAATACCAAACAATCACACAATCTGTTGCCGGATCAGCGAAGCCCTAGTGCAATGGCGTTAAGTGTGTCCACCTAGCCAGCCCAACTTTCTAAGCCCATGCCAAGCGAAAAGAAGAGATAACAATGTAAAAGCAAAGTAAGGAGACAGTATTACGAGAACTCTTTCTCAACCTTTATTCAAAATAAAGGAACTATTTACAAAACAAGGGTCTCTCTCTAATAGTACCCAAAGCCTCTAGCTACACACACTTGAGTTTGTATCACTCAATGTATTTACAACTGAACCTAAGCCCTTTTTTTATACTAGTGGAGGAGTATCCTACTCAAACACTCTCTCTTAGTTATCCCACGTTATTCGAATAGGCCACCCAATCTTGATCACGAATCTTTTGTCCCATTGAGGCTTATCTTCAAAGTTTATATAGCATTCTCCTCCTGCAAGGACTCTCTATAACTCAAGGATCTTTGGATAGCATCCTTCTCTCGCAAGGACTCTCTATGAGTCAAGGATATTTGGATAACATCCTCTTCTTATATGGACTCTCTATTTGGATAACATCCTTCTCTTACAAGGACTCTCCATGAGTCAAGCATATTTGGATAGCATCCTTCTCCTGCAAGTACTCTCCTTGAGTCAAGGATCTCATCTCCTTTGAAGTCTTCTCCAAGCTTTCTTATCCGCTTTCAACCGGTTTGGATATGCTTGAGGAGGTGGTTCCTGTTTAGGACTTTTCTCGAGCCTTATCTCCCTTGGCTTTCGGGATATACATCTCTTTCTTATCCTTCTATTACCTTAATGCTCCTCTAGCCAATAGCCATATCCTTTCTATATGGAATATCTTCGCTTATTAGAGTTTCCATCCATGCAAAGTTGGGTTCCCGAAATCTGCCCTGTGTTCCCGTCACTGGACATATTCACACCACTATGTGTTGGTGCATGCTTGAGGCATCTCTGCCACTTTCCCCTTAAGCGGGCTTGTGAGTCTATTTGTGTGCTTCATCCTTCACTCTACAACGTTCCCAGCTCATCAGCGTATCTCGCCACTGTGAGTATGAAACTCGATTTCTCACCAAGTCTCCCGCAATTGTTCCCGTATCTAACTGATGCATTTTTGCCTTGCTAGCATGGTCCTCCACACTTATAGGTCCGGGCATGTAGCAAGACTCACCATGCCTATGCCTTGGCACTCAAATTCAAGGGTCTGACAGTAGGCAACTATCCTACCATCGAAATTTGATAGGGCAGAAATTTAAATGATGCGTCACCGGCATGATGGCCTTGCGATCCGTCAAGTTATCAAGAATCATCAGAGTATAAGGCGAAGCCCGTGTCCACCTTTTATCTAATAAATGCGCCCCTTCCAGAAGTCGGGGTTTGTTGCACGCATTAGCTCTAAATTTACTACGGTTATTCGAGTAGTAGGTACCATTAAACAAACTATAACTGATTCAATGAGCCATTCGCAGTTTCACAGTCAATGCGACGTGGCTCCCTTGGCTCGCTCCTTGGGCACTATGTTGAGGGGCTGGCTTGGGGTGGGCGCCCGTGACCTAGCTAGCGCCACCGTTGCCGCATGTTGGGCAAGCAGCCCATGGCATTCCGCTTGGGGGCTGCCGAGGTATGCCTCCCATGCCTAGGGTCCGAGTGACATGGCTCCTCTAGCTCGCTCGTTGGGCACTATGTCGAAGGGTAGGGACAAAGGGACTGGCTCACAATGGGCGCTAGTGGCCTAGCTAGCGCGCCTACTACTGCCTCATGCTGGGCAAGCAGCCCATGCCATGCCTGCTAAGGGCTATCAAGGCATGCCTCCCATGCCCAGGATCTGTTCGATGCTGCTCTCCTGGCTAGCTCGCTGGGCAGTAAGTTGTGGGGCAAGGATGAAGGGGCTAGCTCGCGATGGGCGCCCGTGGCCTAGTTGGTGCCCCCACCACTGCCGAATGCTGGGCAAGCAGCCTATGCCGTGCCTACTGGGGGCTATCAAGGCATTTGGCTACCTTAGGAGAGTCATAGTTACGCCCGCCGTTTACCCACGCTTGGTTGAATTTCTTCACTTTGACATTTAGAGCACTAGGCAGAAATCACATTGTGTGAGCATCCGCAGGGACCATTGCAATGCTTTGTTTTAATTAAACAGTTGGATTTCCCTTGTCCGTCCCAGTTTTAAATTGGCTGTTCGACGCCCGAGGAAGGCCCTGAAGGAACCGTTCCTAGTCCATCCCTCGGCCGACATGCAACGACCCGCTCTTGCTGCGGGGGTAGCTCGAGCAGTCCATCGACGACCGATGGATTTGAGATTGGGACCCCTGTGCCCAGCCCTTAGAGCCAATCCTTTTCTCGAGGTTACGGATCCATTTTATAGACTTCCCTTGCCTAGATTGTTCCATCGACCAGAGGCCGCTTACCTTGGAGACCTGATGCCATTATGAGCACGATTGGGCGCGGGAGGCACTTAGGTCCTTCGGATTTTCAAGGGCTGCTAGGGGCACACAGAACACCATGCGGCATGCGGTGCTCTTCCAGCCGTTGGACCTTACCTCCGGTTGAGCCATTTCTAGGGTGAGCAGGTTGTTAAATAGAAACAAATAACTATTTTTGGGGCCTCCGTCGATGTCTTCGGACTCCTTAACATTACCGTCAACCGCCACTTCTCGGTTCTAAAATTTTAATCGGATCTCCTTCCTAAGCTCGCACCGAGGCGCTATCCGACGGGCTTTCCCCGTCTCTAAAGATCAACTAACCCATGTGCAAGTGCCGTTCACATGGAACCTTTCCCCTTTTCGGCCTTCAAAATGCTCATTTGAATATTTGCCACTACCACCAAGATCTACACTGATGGCCACTCCACCCAAGCTCGCGCCTCAGGTTTTGCAGTGACCACTGCGCCCTCCTACTTATTGGGGCTTGGCCCTTGTGCCAATGGTCGGGTATATGTCGCGCGCTTCAACGCCATCCATTTTCGAGGCTAGTTGATTTAGCAGGTGAGCTGTTACACACTCCTTAGCAGATTTCAACTTCCATGACCACCATCCTATTGTCTTAATCGATCAACACCCTTTATGGGTTTAGGTTAGCACGTAGTTAGGCATTGTAACCCGGCTTCTGGTTCATCCCGCATCGCCAGTTTTGCTTACCAAAAATGGCCCACTTGGAGCTCTCGATTCTGTGGGACGGCTCAAGGAAGCAGCCACCCCGTACTACTTATTTAAATTTTTAGAATAGGTCGAGGGCATTGCGCCCCCGATGCCTCTAATCATTGGCTTGACCCAATAGAACTCGCATCTGAGCTCTAGATATCCTGAGGGAAACTTCGGAGGGAACCAACTACTGGACGGTTCAATTAGTCTTTCACCCTATACCCAAGTCAGATGAACGATTTGCACGTTAGTATCGCTGCGGGCCTCCGCCAAAGATTCCTTTGGCTTCACCCCGCTTAGGCATAGTTCACCATCTTTGGGGTCCCAAACAAGCATGCTCGCACTCGAACCCTTCTCAAAAGATCGAGGTCAGTCGGCGATGCACTCCCAAGGGATCCTACCAATCAGCTTCCTTGTGCCTTACGGGTTTACTCGCTCGTTAACTCGTTTGCATGTCAGACTCCTTGGTCCGTGTTTCAAGACAGGTCGAATGTGGAGCCCGTGGGTCGATGCTAGGAGCGCGAAGGTGCTAAAGCATCGCCACGATGACGCGCGTTGCCAGCCATGATCTCGTTGATGACATCTCTGCAAGCATATCAAAGGCTTGGTCTTGGGCTACCATCGCGATCCGCGTCGATCTGCACCCCGAGTTGATTGACGGACTAGCTCGTGGCTATTCCACATCCGACTGAGGTGTATCGCCGACCCCCATCTGCTTTACTCCTGACAATTTCAAGCACTCTTTGACTCTCTTTTCAAAGTCCTTTTCATCTTTCCCTCGTGATACTTGTTCGCTATCAGTTTCTTGCCCGTATTTAGCCTTGCATAGAATTTACCACCCTATTAGGGCTGCATTCCCAAACAACCCGACTCGTCTCTCACCCTCTCTGATGCCCCTTTCCAACGGACTTAAGCGCCAGTCCATCGCTGAGTACACTTCTCTAGATTACAATTCGAGGGTCGATGACACATGATTTTCATGCCGGGATTTTCCCAGTTTGCTCGCCTTTACTAAGGGAATCCTTGTTAGTTTCTTTTCGTCCGCTTATTAATATGCTTAAACTCAGCGGGTGGTCCCGCCTGACTTAGGGCCGTATCTCGATCGATCTTTGGGTCCGTGCACCGGGAGTGAGCGACGCTCGCATGTGGGAGCATGAGGCTTTCTCTACCACCGCCAAGCCATGACGCAGTGTTGCTCGAGGCTCTTTTGTAGGCCAACCATGAGCCGAAGGCGCACGGGAGGCCAACATCCACCCTGCGATGGTCCTTCCCCTCCCTAAAGGAATATGGGGGGGCCAGGGGCCACGGTACTTAACACCTAGGCAGATGTGCCCTCAGTCTGATGGCTTCGGACGTAACTTGCGTTCAAAGACTCGATGATTCATGGGATTTTGTAACTCACATCAAGTATCGCATTTCGTTACGTTCTTCATCGATGCCAGAGCCAAGATATCCATTGCCGAGAGTCATTTTAGTCATCGTTTAGGGACGACACGACTGCTAGCCACGCATCAAGATCAAGCCGACTAGGGCGTGTTTTTTCATTCGAGTTCCTTGGTGCATGCTGCGCTATGGGTTTTGTTGTTGCGCGCAACGAGGGGCCTGGGTACGATCCCACGCACCCTTTTCGTGCAAGGCGGGACAAGGGACTCGAAAGCCCTTTACCCCGTTGGTGTGTTTACAACGTGTTCGCAGGTCGTTTCACTAAGAGAGCTTTCGACAATGATCCTTCTATAGGTTCACCTACGGAAACCTTGTTATGGCTTATCCTTCCTCTAAATGATAAGGTTCAGTGGACTTTTCCTGACGTCTCGAGCGGTGAACCACCCACGTCGTCACGATCCAAAACACCTCATCGGAGCATTCAATTGGTAGGAGCGATAGGCTATATGTACAAAGGGCAGGGACGTAGTCAACGCGAGCTGATGACTCGCACTTACTAGGAATTCCTTGTTGAAGATCAACAATTACAATGATCTATCCCTATCACGATGAAATTTCAAAGAGTACTCGGGCTTGTCGGCCAAGGCTATAAAACTCGTTGAACACATTAGTGTAGAGTGCACGTGGCCCAAAACATCTAAGGGCATCACAAACCTGTTGTTGCCTCAAACTTCCTTGGTCTAGGCGGCCATAGTCCCTCTAAGAAGCTGGTCGTAAAGGGTCACCTCCATGTAGCTAGTTAGCAGGCTGAGGTCTCATTCTTTAACGGAATTAACCAGACAAATTGCTCCACTAATTAAGAACGGCCATGCACGTAATGTCGCAAATACTCCTCAGCAAGCTATTTACCTTTAGCAAGCTAAAAATGGCCATGTGCTACATCCAACAATTCAAGCCAATATCTTTGGCTTGCAGTTACGTAGTGTCGCAAATACTCCTAAACAAGCTATTTACCCTCTTCGTTTGACCATCTGTCAGTGGATGGTTTGCTGTGGAGAATTTAAGTTCTGTTCCTATCATGTTTAGCAACACTGTTTAGAATCTTCTCGTGAATCTGGCATCTCTGTCATTCACAATGTCTTTCGGCAACCCAAACAACTTAACAACATATTTGAAAAATATCTTAACGGCCGTATCAGTGGGGCACGCTCAAGTAACAGGAATAAAGATAGCATACTTTGAGAACCTATCAACAATCACCATTATAGCAGATAGTCCCTTTACTTTTGAGAAGCCCATAATGAAATCCATCGACATCGACTCCTATGGGTGTTCCGGAATCGATAAGGGTTGGAGTAAACCCGCCTCCCTCCTTCTATCCGTTTTGTCCTGTTGGCACACTGAGCATGTGCAAACATAGGCTCTTGTCAGTAGTGCGAACATCCTCTCAATGCCCGGGTGACTTACCCATAGCGGGTCATGGGTTTCCCTCAACAATTATTTTTGAAGTCCATCAGACTTAGGCACAAACAGTCTGTTTCCCTGAGCATATAGTAACCCATCCTTAATCCAATATCTTCGGATCAAACCTTTGCTCACCTCCTCCATGAGTCAGGCATACTCGATATCTTACCTAGCTACCGATCTTATTTGCTCTAGTAGTCGCTCTAAACAGCCGTCAGAGCAGCCACATAAGCTTGCACTTCTACGTAGCTTAGTGCATCAGCAACAATGTTTTGTTTGCCTAGTTTATGTTCCCATACAAAATCAAACTCCATCACAAACTCTTGCCATCTTGCTTGTTTCAGAGATAGCTTTTTCTACAAGCGAAAATAGGTATTGGTGATGATGTCAGTAATTACCTTACATTTTGTCCCAAGAGCCACCATGTCCCAAGGCAATGGACAAAATCCGTCATCTCCTTTCATAAGTCGAATAACGCTGCTCTGCATCCTTGAGTTTTCGACTCTCGAATGCCACGGGATGGCCATTTTGCACCAACACACCCCTGATTACTTGATTAGAAGTGTCTGTGACTACCTCAAATGGCTCTTCAAAGTTCAGTAGGGACAGTACTAGTTTCAAGGCTACTGCCCGTTTTAATCCCTCGAAAGCCTTGTTGCATTCATCGGTCCACACCCACGGGCTATCTTTCTTTAGCAAGTTCATCAAAGGGTTGCTCTTGCTCGAATATCCTTTGGTGAACCGTTTATAATAGTTTATGAGCCCAAGGAATGATCACAATTTAGCAACCTTTTGTGGGGCTAGCCACTCCATGATGGCCTTCACTTTCCTTTCATCCATCCGTATCTATCCATTCCCGACCAATGTCGCAAGAATGGCATTTCTTGCTTGCAAAACTTGCATTTTTCCTTCTCGATGTACAACTGGTGCTCTCGTAGCCGCATCAATACCTGCAGCAAATGGCTTGCGTGCTTGTCTAGGGTGTCAATATAGACCACAAGTTCATCCAAGTACACTACCACAAACTTGTCTAAAAACGCAAACAATACATCATTCATAAGATTGCAAAAGGCAGCAGGTGCATTGGTTAGCCCAAAGGGCATCACCATGAACTCATAAGAGCCGTACCTTGTGACACATGCAGTTTTTTGCTTCGTACCCCTCAGCTATTCTGACTTGCCAGTATCTTGATCGCAAGTCTAGCTTTGTAAAGTACTTGGCCCTTGATAACTAATCAAATAAGTCAGCAACGTTTGGCACCAGATATTTGTTCTTTACCATTACCTTGATTAATGCTCGGTAATTGACACATATTCTCAGCAAGCCATCTTGTTTTCACTGGAATAGCACAGGTGTGCCATAAAGGGCCTTTGATGGCTGAATGAAACCCACTTCCAACAGCTCGTCTAGTTGCTTCCGTAGTTATACTAGTTTCGGCGAGGGCATTCGATATGGTGGTTGAGCAGGGGGTCTAGCACCCGAAAGTAACTTGATCATATGATTAACATTCCTTCTTGGAGGCAATGTCTTAGGGAGCTTCGATGGCATCATGTCGCTGAATTCCCTCAACGCTTCAGCGATCTTGTTGGGCACCTCCACAACCTAATCTGGTTTTGCCTTAAATAGTGCTACCACCATCGTCACTTCACCCTTTCATAGTCCTGACTTAAGTTGGTTTGCAGATTGGGTTACAATCTGTTTCTTATCTACCGAAAGCTCTCTTGCTGCTTCAGTTCTGATTAGGCTCAAGGCTTACACATCAGCCATGAATAATCCACCTAAGTGGGGCATCACCAATGCCTTGGTTTGTTTGAAGAATTCTAGACCCAAGATAACATCAAAGTCATCTAACTGAGTTATCATATGGTTAGACGTATCTTTCCATTTGCCTACTTCAAGGGTCGTAGTGGCAACTCCGTATACTATCTTTGCCTCAGCATTCATTGCTTTGAACTTGAAATTGTTCATAGCTCCCGTATCCAACATTGCCATTGCATCTTTCCTGTTTACCTTCACCGGGACATAGATTAACCCTTTTTGCAAGTTCTTGGGTATGAGTGCATTCAGCAACTGGATTGGATTCCCCCGAGTTATGGCATTCTTTTCCTTTTCCTCGGAGGAATGCTCTGCTACCATGAGCGCCACTAACTTCTCCTTGTGAGGACAATTGCGTGCTTTATGTGGCCCGTTGCATAAGAAGCAACCCCTTTGGTCCATATTCTTTCCCTTTCCTTTCAAAGGGGATGAGCCCTGAGGCTTGCTGGACTCAACATTTTTCTGTTTCTTGCCCTTGCCATTGGGCTTTTTCATCTCTTTTCCAGCCTTTCCTCGTTTCTCACCTTTCTTTTCAAGAGCACCACCCACGTACTTGATATCCACTAAGCTATCCACCATGAAAAATGCTGAGGGCAAGTCTTTCACACCTTGTTGCCTCACTTCTGCTTGAGTGCACGGCTGCAAGCCTAATAGGAAGTTAAACAACCTATCCTCCTCTAACATGTTCTTGATGTCCAGTATCAGTGAACTGAATTCCTTGAAGAAGTCATGCATTGAACCTGTCTGCTTCAAGGGTTTCAGTTGTTCTTTAGCCATGAACGAGGTGTTGCATGGTAGGAATTCTCCTTCAATTTCCTTTTGAGTGCCTTCCATGAATCAATGCTAGGCCTTCCTATGATGGCGTTATCCTGCATATGGGTGCACCACCACAACTTAGCATCACCAGATAAGTACATGGATGTGATCATTACCTAGTCATTTTTGGGCACTCTAGCAGCTTTAAAGTACTGCTCCATATCCCATAAGAAGTTCTCCAACTCCTTGGCGTTCCTCTCTTTAGAGAATGGCTTTGGTTATGGTACCTTCAGCTTAGCCATAGTGGAGTCTACCCCTATCGTAGAGGTGTAGGGAGCCCTTTTCAACTCAATCTCGGTCTCAAGGCTCCTCACGGTTTCTTTGAGGTTTTCGATGTCCTCTTCCATCAAGGATTGTTGCTGGGCGATTATCTCCAGTAACTCAGCTAGCGTGCATGTCGATCCCTCCATCAGTGCACCAACGATCTCTTCCAACCAAGTGACACGCTCTCACATTGACTCACTCCCTCCTGGTATGGGGCATTGGCAATGATATGATCAACCACGAGTTTGAGAGAAAGTGGTGATCGAAACCGCGCTTTGATACCAAACTGTCACACCGTCAATTACGGGATCAGCGTAACTCTAGTGTGATGGCGCTAGATATGTCCACCTAACCAGCCCAACTTTCTAAGCCCATGCCAAAAGAAGAATAAGAGTCAACAATGCAAAATGCAAAGTAAGAAGACGGTATTATGAGAACTCTTTCTCAACCATTATTGAAAATAAAAGAACTCTTTACAAAAGAAGGGTCTCTCTCTAAGAGCACCCAAAGCCTGTAGCTATCCACACACTTGAGTTTGTATTACTCAATGTGTTTACAACTGAACCCAAGCCCCCTTTTTATACTAGTTAAGGAGTGTCCTACTCAAACACTCCCTCTTAGTTATCCCACGTTTTGGGATAGGCCACCAAATCTTGATCACGAATTTTTATCTCATTAAGGCTTATCTTCAAAGTTTGGATAGCATTCTTCTCCCGCAAGAACTCTCTTTGAGTAATGGAACTCATCTCCTTTAAAGTCTTCTCCAAGCCTTCTTATCCACTTTCAATCGGTTTGGATAGGCTTGAGGAGGTGGTTTCCATTTAGAACTGTTTTCGAGCCTTATCTCCCTTGGCTTATAGGACTGCCATCTCTTTCTTATCATTCTATCACTTTGATCCTCCTTTTACCAATAACCATATCCTTTCTTTATGGAATATATTTGCTTGCTGGACTTTCCATCCATGCCAAGTCAAGTTCCCGAATTCTGCCCTGTGTTCTCTTCACTGGACATATTCGAACCATTATGTGCGGGTGCTTGCTTGAGGCATCTCCATCGCTTCCCCCTTAAGCGAGCTTATGGGTCTATTTGTGTGCTGCATCCCTCACTCCATAACATTCCCAACTCATCAACGAATCTCGCCACTATAAGTATGAAACTCGATTTCTCACTAAGTCTCCCGCATTCGTGTTCATATCTAATTCATGCATTTTTGCCTTGCTAGCATGGTCCTCGACACTTGTAGGTCCGGGCATGGAGGAAGACTCATCATGACTATGCCTTGGTACTCAGATTCAAGGGTCTGATAGTAGGTAATTATCCTACCATTGAAAGTTGATAGGGTAGATATTTGAGAGATGCGTCGTCGGCACGATGGGCGCTTATGGCCTGGTTGGTGCATTGGCTATTGCCACACGCTGGGTAAGCAGCCCTTGCCCTACCTGATCAGGGCTGTCGAGGCATGCCTCCCATGCCCAGAGTCTGTGTGACATGGCTCCCTTAGCTGGTTCGCTGGTTATAATGTCGAGGGGCTGGCTCGCGATGGGCGCCCGTGGCTTGGCTGACGCGCCCACCGCTAACGCCCGCTAGGAAAGTAGCCCAAGCCATGCCTACTGGGGGCTGCCGTGGCGTGCCTCTGGTGCCCCAGGTCCGTGCGACGCGGCTTTCCTGGCTCACTCACTAGGCATTATATCGAGTGGCTGGCTCGTTATGGGTGCCTATGGCCAGGCTGGCGCGCCATTGCTACTGCACGATGGGTAAACAGCCCATGCCATGTTTGCTGGGGGCTACCGAGACGTGCCTTTCGTGCCTATCAATTGTGCAACGTGGCTCCCATGGCTCCCTCGCTGCGTACTATGTCAAGGAGCTCGCTTGCGATGGGCGCCTGTGGCCTGACTGGCTCCCCCAACCGCTGTAACCCACTGGGCAAGCAGCCCATGATGTGCCTGCTGGGGGCTGCCAAGGCGTGCCTCTGGTGCCTTGTGTCCATGCAATGCGGCTCCCATGGCTCACTGGCTGGGCATTATATCGAGAGGCTAGCTTGCGATGGGTGTCAGTGTCCTAGTTAACGCTCCCACCGCTGCCGCACACTGGCCAAATAGCCCATGCCGTGCCTGTTGAGGGCTGCCAAGGCATGCCTCCCATGCCAAGGGTCTGTGCAACACGGCTCCCCTAGCTCGCTAGCTCGCTCACCAGGCACTATGTCAAGGGGTTATCTCGCAATAGGCGCCTGTGGCCTGGCTGGCGCGCCCACCGCTATAACCCACTGGGCAAGCAGCCCATGCCGTGCCTACTGGGAGCTACCGAGGCGTGCCTCTCATGCCCAGGGTCCGTGCGACGCGACTCCCCTGGCTCGCTCGCTGGGCACTATGTCGAGGGCTGGCTTGCGATGGGCGCCCGTGGCCTGGCTGGCACGCCTACCACTACTACACGGTAGGCCAGGAGGCCATGCCATGCCTATTGGGGGCTGCTGAGGCATGCCTTTCGTGTCAAGTGTCCATGCGACTCGACTCCCCTGGCTTGCTCGCTGGGCACTATGTAGTGGCTAGCTCGCAATGGGCACCGTGGTCTGGCTTTAGCGCCCACCGCTGCCGCACGCTGGGCAAGCAGCCCATGCCATGCTTGCTATGGGCTGCCGAGGCGTGCCTCCCATGCCCAGGGTCCGTGTGACGCGGCTCCCCTTGTTCGCTGACTGGGCACTATGTCTGTGGGCTGGCTTAAGATGGGCACTCGTGGCCTGGCTGAGGCACCCACCGCTGTAACCCACTAGGTAAGCAGCCCATGCTGTGCCTGCTGGGAGCTGCCGAGGCGTGCCTCCTATGCCCAGGGTCCGTGCGACGCTGCTCCCCTGGCTCGCTCGCTGGGCATTATGTCGAGTGGCTGGCGTGTGATGGGCGCCCGTGGCCTGGCTGGCATGCCCACCGCAGCAGCACACTGGGCAAGCAGCCCATGCTGTGCATGTTGGGGCCTACTGAGGCATGCCTCATGTTCCAAGGTTCGTGTGGTGCAGCTCCCCTAGCTTACTCGCTAGGCACTATGTCGGGTGGTAAGGACGAGGGGGCTGGCTTGCGATGGGCGCTAGTGGCCTAGCTGGCACGCCCACCACTGCCAAACGCTGGGCAAGCTGCCCATGCCATGCTTGCTAGGGGCTGCCGAGGCATGCCTCCTATGCCCAGTGTTCGTGTGACGCAGCTCCTCTGGCTTGCTCACTGGGCAGTACTTTACCAAGGGATAGCATCGAGGGACAAGTTTTTATTAGATATATTTTTTTTATTGAAGTAACACCTGGTTTCCTAATGCTTCCCGATATGTTTTCAAGTGTTTTTCCGTTGTGTTTCTCATTCTCTACAAGCCCAAAAGACTTGCTTCTTTTTCCAAGTCGTTATCTTGTGGGACGATTTCAGACCTTGAGGCATCAATTGCCGAAAAGAGAGGGACAATTATTATGGGGGTTTAGGAGGGGGGAGGGACTAATCGAATCGACAAAGGACTGAATCTCAGTGGATCATGGCAGTAAGGCCACTCTGCCACTTATAATATCCCATCGCATATTTAAGTCACCTGCAAATGATTCTACCCATTGCTCGATGGGAATCACACTTCAAGGCAGCCTGTGAGGCTCTTGCATCGCGCGGGCTTGGACAACGACATGTGCCTTTGGGTGTTGGGAGGTCCCTAATGCAAGTTGGCAATCGGTCGATGGGCGCATGCATCACTTCTAGCCTAGATTCTGACTTAGAGGCGTTCAGTCATAATCTAGCGCACGGTAGCTTTGTACCACTAGCTTTTCAACCAAGTGCAATGACCAATTATGCGAATCAATGGTTTCTCTCTTACTAGGTTGAATTACTATTGCGACGCGGGCATCAGCATGGTAAAACTAACCTGTCTCACGACGGTCTAAACCCAGCTCACATTCCCTATTGGTGGGTGAACAATCCAACACTTGGTGAATTCTGCTTCACAATGATAGGAAGTGCCGACCTTGAAGGATCAAAAAGCAACGTCGCTATGAACACTTGGCTACCACAAGCCAGTTATCCCTCGCCGTAGGAGCAGCTCGAGAGTCCACCGACAGCCGACGGGTTCGGGACTGGGACCCTCGTGCCCAACCCACAGAGCCAATCCTTTTCTAGAGGTTATGGATCAATTTTGCAGACTTCCCTTACCTACATTGTTTCATCGACCAGAGGCTATTCACCTTGGAGACCTGATGCGGTTATGAGTACGACTGGGTGTGGGAGGCACTCAGTCCTTCGGTGCTCTTTCGACCGCTGGACCCTACTTTTGGTTGAGCCATTTCTAGGGAAGGCAGGCTGTTAAATAAAAAAGATAACTCTTTTCGGGGCCCCCGTTGACATCTTCGAACTCCCTAACGTTACCGTCAGTTGCCACATCTTGGTTCTGAAAATTTTAATCGAATCCCCTTTCGAAGCTCACGCCGAGGCGCTACCCGACGGGCTTCCCCTGTCTCTTATGATCAACTAACCCATGTGCAAGTGCCGTTCACATGAAACCTTTCCCCTCTTTGGCTTTCAAAGTTCTCATTTGAATATTTGCTGCTACCACCAAGATCTACACCGACGACCGCTCTATCTAGGTTTTACGACGACCACGGCGCCCTCTTACTCATTGGGGTTTGGCCCTTGCCGCAACGATTGGGTATAGGTCGCACGCTTCAGCGCCATCGATTTTCGGGGCTACTTGATTCGACAGGTGAGTTATTACACGCTCCTTAGCATATTTCAACTTCCATGACCACCGTTCTGCTGTCTTCATCGATCAACACCCTTTGTAGGTTTTAGGTTACCGCGCAGTTCGGCATCGTAACTCGGCTTCTGGTTCATCCCGCATCGCCAGTTCTGCTTACCAAAAATGGCCCATTTAGAGCTCTCAATTCTGTGGGACAGCTTAACGAAGCAGTCGTCCGGTACTACCTATTTAAAGTTTGAGAATAGATCGAGGGCATTGCGCCCTCGATGCCTTTAATCGTTGGCTTTACCCAATAGAACTCGCATCTGAGCTCTAGCTATCCTGAGGGAAACTTTGGAGGGAACCAGCTACTAGACTATTCGATTAGTCTTTCGCCCTTATACCTAAGTCAAACGAACGATTTGCACGTCAGTATCGCTGCAGGCCTCCACCAGAGTTTCTTCTAGCTTCGCCTTGCTCAGGCATAGTTCACCATCTTTCAAGTCCCGACAAGCATGCTCGCACTCGAACCCTTCTCAAAAGATCGAGGTCAATCGGTGGTGCACCTATGAGGGATCCCGCCAATCAGCTTCCTTGCGCCTTACGGGTTTACTCGCCCGTTGACTCACACGCATGTCAGACTCCTTGGTCCGTGTTTCAAGATGGGTCGAATAAGGAACCCACTGGTCGACGTTAAAACATGCTACCAGCCACGATCTCAAGGATGATGTCTCCGCGAGCGTATCAAAGGCTCAGGCTTGGGCCGCCGTTGTGATCCGCATCGGTTCACACCCCGAGTCGATTGGCGAACCAGCTCGTTGTCATTCCATATCCGATCGAGGTGCATCGTTGGCCCTCATCCGCTTCCCTCCTGACAATTTCAAGCACTATTTGACTCTCTTTTCAAAGTTCTTTTCATCTTTCCCTTGCGGTACTTATTCG
>JAJFZO010000896.1:670000-675000 GCA_021397835.1 Moringa oleifera | reverse complement strand
AATTTCACTCCCGACAAGAGGAAACATCAATATGTCTGAGCCATCATAATGGCTCTAAAAAATTATTTACTTGGAATTTTGAGTTACAATTTTGTACTTAAATGGAGAACAATCATATTTATCACCAAAAAAAATTTCAAAATTTTCTAGGCATTAAATGTTTTTTAATGAATTCTCCACAGCCAAAAATAGAAACAATCATCAAAAATAGCCTATGAGACAAAATGATCCCAAACTTCAGGGGCAGACTCCTCATGAATTACACGATTTATTTGAGTCATTTTGGGACCAATTTCGTGATGAGAAGACCGTCAATTCACACCAATTTCATGACTGGGCATTGCGACCAGCAGGCTGAGGCAGCTATGCCACTACCAGGTCCAGGGTGCATGCTGGCGGCCCAGGGTGCATGCTGGCTGCCCTGTCTAATGCACTTCCAGCCACCTCATGGCTACCCTCAGGGTCCACCACAGCCAGGGGACACAGCCAAGCCCAGCTTGCCCAAGAAATCAATGCCCACAGCACGTGCTGAGCCTCACGGCATGCTCGCGTAGCCCAGGCAAGGCTAGCGTCGTGCCTGCTGGGGACTGCTATGGCACCCCTGGCTCGCACGCTGGGCACCATGTCGAAGGACAGAGAGAAGGGGGTTGGCTCGCGATGGGCACCCGTGGCCTAGTTGGCGCGCCCACTGCTGCCGCACACTAGGCAAGTAGCCCATGCCATACCTACTGGGGGCTACCGTGGCGTGCCTCCTGTCCCCATGGTCCTTGTGATGTGGCTCCCCTAGCTCCCTTGTTAGGCACTGCGACAGAGACGAGGGGGCTGGCTCACGATCGACGCCACTAGACTGGCTGGCGCACCCACCGCCACTACACACTAGGCACTTGGCTGATGCCGTGCCTGTTAGGGACCGCGCCCAGGTTCAGTGCGACGCGGCTCTCCTAGCTTGCTCACTGGGCACTACGTCGAGGTTGGAGGACAAGGGGGCTGCCTAGAGTTGGGCTCCCGTGGCCTGGTTGGCACGCCCACCGCTGCTGCACGTTAGGCAAGCAGCCCATGCCATGCCTGCTGGGGGATGCCAAGGTGTGCCTCCCATGCCCAGTGTCCATGCGACACGGGTCCCTTGGCTCGCTCGTTGGGCACTATGTCAAGGAGCTAGCTTGTGATGGGCACCGGTGGCCTGGCTGGTGCACCCAATGCTGCTGCATGCTGGGCAAGCAGCCCATGCCGTGCCTACTGGTGGCTGGCGAGGCATGCCTCCCGTGCCCAAGGTTCATGGGACGCGACTCCCCTGGCTCCCTCGCTGGGCACTATATCGAGGGGCAGGGACAAAAGGCTAGCTCACGATGGGCACCCGTGGCTAGGCTGGCGCGCCAACCGTTACCCCAAGCTGGGCAAGCAGCCCATGCCATTCCTGCTGGGGGCCACTAAGGCGTGCCTCAAGTGTGCAGGGTCCGTGTGATGTGGCACCTCTGGCTCGCTCGTTGGGCACTATGCCGATGGGCTGGCTCGCGATTGGCACCCGTGGCCTGGCTGACACACCCACCGCTGCTGCATGCGGGGCAAGCAACCCATGCAGTGCCTGCTAGGGGCTACTGAGGCAAGCCCCCCATGGCCAGAGTCCGTGCGACGCAGCTCCCCTGGCTCGCTCTTTGGGCACAATGTCGAAGGGCAGGGACGAGGGGGCTGGCTCGCGATGGGTGCCTGTGGCATGGCAGGCGCGTCCATTGCTTCTGCACAGTAGGCAAGTAGCCCATGCCGTCCCTACTGGGGGCTGCCGTGGCATGTCTCCTATGCCCAAGGTCCATGCGATGTGGCTCCCCTAGCTTGTTCGCTGGGAACTACGTCGAGGGGCAGGGACGAGGGGGGCGGGCTCGTGATGGGCACCCATGGCCTGGCTGGCGTGCCCACCGTTGCCGCGCGCTGCGCAAGCAGCCCATGCTATTCCTGCTGAGGGCTGCCAAGGCGTACCTCCCGTGCCAAAGGTCTGTGCGATAAGGCTCCCTTGGTTTGCTCGCTTGGCATTATGTTGAGGGGCTGGCTCGCGATGGGCTCTTGTGGCTAGGCTGGCACTACCTTCGCTGCTGCATGCTGGACGAGCAGCCCATGCCGTGCCTGCTGGGGGCACAGTGTCCGTGTGACAGGACTCCCCTAGCTCGCTCACTAGGCACAGTGTTGAGGGGCTGGCTCGCGATGGGCTCCCGTGGCTTGGCTGGGGCAAGCATCCCATGCCGTGCTTGCTAGGGGCATGCCTCTCATGCCCATGGTCCGTGCGAGGCGGCTCCCTTGGCTCGCCCGCTAGGCACTATGCCGAGGGCTAGCTCGTGATGAGCGACCGTGGCCTAACTCGCTCGCCCACCGCTCCCGCATGCTAGGCAAGCAGCCCATGTTGTGCCTACTGGGGGCTGTTGAGGCATTCCTCCCATCCCCAGTGTCTAAGTGATGGGGCTCCCCTGGCTCGCTCGCTAGGCACTATGTTCAGGGGCTTGCTCACGATGGGCTCCCGTGGCCTGGCTTGTGCGCCAACCACTGCCGCATGCTGGGTAAGTATCCCATGCCGTGCCTGCTGGGGGCTGCCGTCGCATGCCTCCCGTGCCCACGGTGCGATGCGGCTCCCCTGGCTCGCTTGATGGGCACTACCTTAAGGGGCTGGCTCGTGATGGGCACCCGTGGCCTGGTTGGGGCACCACTGCTGCCTCATCCTGGGAAAGTAGCCCATGCTGTTTTTGCTCGGGGCTGCCGAGGAATGCCTCTTGTGCCCAGGGTCATTGCAACGCGGCTCCCCTGGCTCACTCGCTGGGCACTATGTTGAGGGCTTGGCTTGCGATGGGCTCTTGTGGCCTAGTTGGTGCGCCCACCGCTGTCGCAAGTTGGGCAAGCAGCCCATGCAGTGCCTATTGGGGACTTCCGAGGCATGCCTCCCATGTCTCAGATCTGCAGAACGCAGCTCCCTAGTTTCGCTCACTGGGCACTATATCGAGGGGCTGGCTCGAGTTGGGCGCCCATGGCCTGGCTGGCACATCCATTGATCTGGCACGTAGGGCAAGTAGCCTATGACGTGCTTGTTGAGGGCTGGCGAGGTGCGCCTCCTGTGACCAGGATGAGCGCAATGCGGCTCCCCTGGCTCGCTCACTGGGCACTATGTTGAGGGGCTAGCTCGCGAGGCTCCTGTGGCATTGCTAGCGCACCCACCGCTGTCGTAAGCTGGGCAAGCAGCCCATGCCGTGCCTGTTTGGGGCTGCCGAGGCATGCCTCCTATGTCCCGAATTCGTGCAACGCAGCTCCCTTGTCTCACTCACTGGGCACCATATCGAGGGGCTGGCTCGAGTTGGGCGTCCATGGCCTAGCTAGCGCGTCCACTGATCTGGCACGTTGGGCAAGCAGCCCAAGCCGTCCCTACTGGGGGCTGCCGAGGACAGTCTCCCGTGGCCAGGGTGAGTGCAACGCGGCTCCCCTAGCTCGCTCGATGGGCACTATCTTGAGGGGCTAGCTCGTGATAGGCGCCCGTGGCCTGGCTGGTGCGCCACCGCTACCTCACGCTGAAGTAGACCATGCCGTTTTGGCTGAGGGCTGCCGAGAAATGCCTCTCGTGCCCAAGGTCTATGCAACTCGGCTCCCTTGGCTCGCTCACTAGGCACTATGTTGAGGGGCTGGCTCGCGATGGGCGCTCGTGGCCTGGCTGGCACACCTACCGTTGCCTCAGACTAGGCAAGCAGCCCATGATGTGCCTGTTGGGGGCAGCCAAGGCATGCCTCCCATGCCTAGGGTCCATGCGTCGTTGCTCCCTTGGCTCGCTTGCTGGGCACCACGTCGAGGGGCAGGGACGAGGGGGTTGCCTTGCGATGGGTACCCGTGGCCAGGCTGGCGCGCCCACTGCTGCCGCAAGCTTTGCAAGCAGCCCATGCCACACCTGCTGGGGGCCGCCAAGGCATGCCTCCAGTGCGCAAGGTCGATACGATGCGGGACCCCTGTCTCACTCGCTGGGCACAATGTCAATGGGCTGGCTCGCGATGGGTGCCCGTGCCCTAGTTGGCGCACCCACCGCTGCAGCATACTGGGCAAGCAACCCATGTAGTGCCTGTTGGGGGCTCCCGAGGCAAGTCTCCAGTGGCCAGGGTCCGTGCGATGCGGCTTCCTTGGCTCGCTCACTGGGCACTATGTCGAGGGGTAGGGACAAAGGGGCTGGCTCGCGATGGGCGCTAGTGGCATGGCAGGCACGCGCACGGCTGCCACACACTGGGCAAGCAGCCCATGCCGTACCTACTCGGGGCTGCCATGGCATGCCTCCTGTGCCCATGGTCCGTGCAACATAGCTCCCCTAGCTCGCTTGCTGGGCACTACGTCGAGGGACAGTGACGAGGGGGCTGGCTCGTGATGGGCACCCGTGGCCTGGCTGGCACGCCCACCGTCGCCGCGGGCTTGGCAAGTAGCTTATGCCATGCCTACTGGGGACTTCCAAGTCGTGCCTCCCATGCCCAGGGTCCATGCTACAAGGCTCCTTTGGTCCGATCGCTGGGCATTATGTTTAGGGGATGGCTTGCGATCGGTTCCTGGGGCTAGGCTGGCGCACCCTCCGCTGCCACACGCTGGACAAGCAGCCCATGCCCTGCCTGTCGGGGGTTACCGAGGCATGCCTCCCATCCCCAGTGTCCGTGCGATGTGGCTCCCCTAGCTCGCTCGCTGCGCACTATGTTGAGGGGCTGGCTCGTGATGGGCACCTATAGCCTGGTTGGCGTGCCCACTGCTGACGCATGCTGGGCAAGCAGCCCATGCCGTGCCTGCTGGGGGCTGCCGAGGCGTGCCTCCCATGCCTAGGGTCCGTGCGACGCGGCTCCCCTTGCTCGCTCGTTGGGCACTATGTCAAGGGGCTAGCTCGCGATGGTCGCCCGTGTCCTTACCGACGCACCCACCACTGCTGCATGCTGGGCAAGCAGCCCATGCCGTGCCTGCTAGGGGATACCAAGGCTTGCCTTCCGTGCAAGGGTTCGTGCGACGTGGCT
>JAJFZO010000896.1:660000-665000 GCA_021397835.1 Moringa oleifera | reverse complement strand
CTCCAGCTATCCTGTGGGAAACTTTGGAGGGAACTAGCTACTATACGGTTCGATTAGTCTTTCACCCTTATATCCAAGTCAGACGAACGATTTGCACGTTAGTATTATTGCGGGCCTCTACTAGAGTTTCCTCTGGCTTTGCCCCGCTCAGGCATAATTCACCATCTTCTGGGTCTCGACAAGCATGCTCGCACTCGAACCCTTTTCAAAAGATCGAGGTCGGACGGCAGTGCACCTGCGAGGGATCCTGCCAATTAGCTTCCTTGCTCCTTACGGTTTCATTCATCCGTTGACACTCACACATGTCAGATTCCTCGGTCCATGTTTCAAGACGGGTCGAATGGGGAGCCCACTAGCCTACGCCGAGAGCATGCAAGTGCCGAAGCACCGCCGCAATGGCGTGCATTGCCAACCATGATCTCGACGATGACATCTCCGTGAGCGTATCAAAGGCTCGGGCTTGGGCTGCCATCGCAATCTATGTTGGTCCACACCCCAAGTCGACTGACGGACCGACTTGTGGCCGTTCCATATCCGACCAAGGTGCATCGCCGGCACCCATCCGCTTCCCTTAAGACAATTTCAAGCACTATTTGACTCTCTTTTCAAAGTCCTTTCCATCTTTCCCTCGTGGTACTTGTTCGCTATTAGTCTCTCGCTCGTATTTAGCCTTTGATGGGATTTATCGCCCTATTAGGGCTGCATCCTTAAACAATAGCGCCTCGTGGTGCGACAGGGTCCGGGCGAGACTGGGCTCTCACCCTTTTCGATGCTCCTTTCCAAGGGACTTGGGCCCTGATCCGTTGCTGAGGATGCTTCTCCAGACTACAATTCGAGCACTGAGGGCGCACGATTTTCAAGCTGGGCTTTTCCCGGTTCGCTCGCCGTTATTGGGGGAATCCTTGTTAATTTCTTTTCCTCTGCTGATTGATATGCTTAAACTCAGCGGGTGGTCCTGCCTGACCTGGGGTCTCATCTTGATCGATCGATCGTTGGGTCTGTGAGTCATGAGCAAGCAACATGACACGAGGGAGCATGAGGCTTTCTCTACCACCGCTAAGCCGTGATGCAGCGTCGCTCGAGCTCTTTTTTAGGCCAACCGCAAGCCGAAGGAGCATGGGAGGCCAACATCTGCCTTGCGATGGTCGTTCCCCTCCCCGAAGGGATGTGGGGGGTTGGAGGTGACGGTGCTTGACACCCAAGCAGACATGCCCTCGGCCTAATGGCTTCGGGCGCAACTTACGTTCAAAGACTCTATGGTTTATTGGACTCTGCAATTCACACCAAGTATCGTATTTTGCTACATTTTTCATTGATGCGAGAGCCAAGATATCCATTATCCATAGTCATTTTAGACATCATTTAGGGACGACATAACCACCAGTCGTGTACTGAGATCGGGGTGATTGAGGCATGCTTTTTCATTCGAGCTCCTTGGCGCATCCCACGCTTTGGGTTTTGTTGTTACGTGCGACAAGGAGCTTGGGCGTGAGCCTGCGCATCCTTGTCGCAGAAGGCGGGATGAAGGCTCGAGATCTCTCTGCCCCATCGATGTGTTTACAGTGTGTTCGCAGGTCGTTTCGCTGAGCGAGTTTTCGACAATGATCCTTTCGCAGGTTCACCTACGGAAACCTTGTTACTACTTCTCCTTCTTCTAAATGATAAGGTTCAGTGGACCTCTCGCAACATCGCGAGCGGTAAATTGCCCACGTTGCCATGATCCGAACATTTCACCAAACTATTCAATCGGTAGGAGCGACAGGCAATGTGTACAAAGGGCAGAGACGTAGTCAACACGAGCTGATGACTCACACTTACTAGGAATTCCTCGTTGAAGACCACAACAATTGCAATGATCTATCCCTATCACAATGAAATTTCAAAGATTACCCAGGCCTATAGGCCAAGGCCATAAACTCTTGAATACATCAGTGTAGCACGTGTGCGGCCCAAAACATCTAAGGGCATCACAGACCTATTATTGCCTCAAACTTCCTTGGCCTAAGTGGCCATAGTCCCTCTAAGAAGCCTGCCGTGGAGGGTCATCTCCATGTAGCTGGTTAGCAGGCTGAGGTCTCATTCGTTAAAAGAATTAACCTGACAAATCACTCCACCAACTAAGAACGACCATGCACCACCACCCATAGAATCAAGAAAGAGCTCTCAGTTTGTCAATCCTTACTATGCCTGGACCTGGTAAGGTTCTCCATGTTGAGTCAAATTAAGCCGCAGGCTCCACTCCTGGTGGTGCCCTTTCATCAATTCCTTTAAGTTTCAGCCTTGCAACCATGCTCCCCTCGAAACCAAAAGACTTTGATTTCTCATAAGGTGCCAATGGAGTCCTAACCAGTTGTTTCTCAGGCTTTCTCTCCGAAATCGAACCCTAATTCTTCGTCACCCATCACTATCATACTAGGTGTCACATAGTCAGTTACGGGATCAGCGTAACTCTAGTGTGATGGCACTAGATGCATCCACCTAACTAGCCCAACTTTTTAAGCCCGTGCCAAAAGAAGAATAAAAGCCAACAGCGTAAAAGCAAAGTAAGAAGACAATATTACGAGAACTCTTTCTCAACCTTTATTGATAATAAAGGAACTTTTTACAAAAGAAGGGTCTCTCTCTATGAGCACCCAAAGCTTTAAGCTACTTACACTTGAGTTTGTATTACTCGATGTGTTTACAACTGAACTGAAGCCTCTTTTTTATACTAGTTGAGGAATGTCTTACTCAAACACTCCCTCTTACTTATCCCACATTTTTCGGATAGGCCACCCTATCTCGAACACAAATCTTTATCTCATTGAGGCTTATCTTCAAAGTTTGGATAACATCCTTCTCCCATAAGGACTCTCATTGAGTGAAGGATCTCATCTCCTTTGAATTCTTCTCCCAGCCTTCTTATCCGCTTTCAACCTGTTTGGATAGGCCTGAGGAGGTGGTTTTAGTTCAAGACTCTTTTCGAGCCTTATCTCCCTTGGCTTTCGAGGTAGACATCTCTTTCTTATCCTTCTATTGCCTTGATCCTCCTCTAGCCAATAGCCATATCCTTCCTTTGTGGAATATCTTCACTTGCTGGACTTTCCATCCATGCCAAGCTGGGTTCGCGGATTCTGCCCTATGTTCTTGTCACTGGACATATTCGCACCACCATGTGCTGGTGCTTGCTTGAGGCGTCTCTACCGCTTTCCCCTTAAGTGGGCTTATGGGTCTATTTATGTGCTTCATCCCTTGCTCCACAATGTTCCCAACTCACTAGCGAATTCGCCATTGTAAGTATGAAACTTGATTTCTCACCAAGTCTCCCGCATTCGTTTTCAAATCTAACTTCATGCATTTTTGCCTTGCTAGCGTGGTCCTCCACACTTGTAGGTCCGAGCATGGTGCAAGACTCACCATGCCTATGCCTTGGTACTCATATTCAAGGGTCTGATAGTAGGCAACTATCCTACCATTGAAAGTTGATAGGGCAAAAATTTGAATGATGCGTCGCTGGCACGATGGCCTTGCAATCCGTCTAGTTATCATGAATCATCAGAGCAACGAGCGAAGCCCGCGTCGACCTTTTATCTAATAAATGCGCCCCTTCCAAAAGTCGGGGTTTGTTGCACGTATTAGCTCTAGAATTACTACGAGCATCCGAGTAATAGGTACCATCAAACAAACTATAACTGATTTAATGAGCCATTCGTAGTTTCACAGTCTGAATTAGTTCATACTTGCACATGCATGGCTTAATCTTTGAGACAAGCATATGACTACTGGCAAGATCAACCAGGTAGCATCTTTCGAGACACCATGCCAACTAGGATCAAGGTTCGCTGAGGCCAAAGCTGTCACAGTCGTCGTTCAAAATTGATGGGACGTGGGATAAATGCTTTTGCTTGGATAGGCAGAGGTCGAGGCCACTCCTGTCGCAACACATTTTGCACCCGAGGGGACGACCAAACGCCCATGTGCCCAAGCAACTGCATGCCGAAGCAAGCCACACTTGGAACACGAGGCCCGGCTTAGGTTTCCACCCATGCCCGCAAGGGACATGGTGCAAAGACAACCAACTCAAATCATTGAATTTCATTTGTGAAGGCACGCAACATAAGGTCCCAATGTCACCCACGAAAAGCCAACGTATGGCTCGGGGTCGAGCTTGAAGCGATGCACTAGCCGACAGTTCGATGTGGGAGCATGGAGCCTGCCAACGCGCACGATTAGATGACCACTCACATGCCGCACATACAAAATGGGCAGCAATAGCACCAAACGAGCTGCAAGCTGACGAGCGAAAGGCCCATCGATCATGCAGGTCATCGAGTGCCGCCACAGCCAAGCCGCTAAGCGCAAAATTGTTTCGATAACAAGGGATGATTCTTCGATGGCAAGGGATTGTCGATGAGGCCTTGGCAGTAGGGGTGTCACGCAATGCCCAAGCTAGCGGCATGGCTCGCTCGATCCTAACAATCGACAATCATGTCGTCAATTGCGTTGCACAATGAGTCCGCCTTAGCAACCTTGAGCGTCGGGATCCAACCCCATGTCCACCACCTCGAGGGCCTGCGATGAAGCACTCTGTATGCTCAAAATCCCCCAAGCAATTTGACCCTTATGTAGCATGCATCATTGTTAGCTTCGTCGCCCACACCGTCGTGCTTGTCTAGCCACATCCCAGATCATTATCCCACGATTTAGCAGATTTTGTTTTCCACGTTTTTCCTATCAATGAGGCCTTGGCAGCAGTGGTGTCATGCGGTGCTCAGGCTGGCTGTGTGGCTCACTCAATGCTAACGGCCGACGATCGTTCATCGATTGCGTTGCGTAATGAGTCCGCCTAGGCAAGCCCAATCGTCGAGATCCAACCCCGTGTCCATCGCCTCGAGGGCCTACGATGAAGCATTTCGCATGCTCGAAATCCCCCCAGTGATTTGGCCCTCACGTAGCATGCATCATCATTAGCTTCACCGCCCACGCCGTCGAGCTTATCTAGCCACATCCCAACACATTAT
>JAJFZO010000896.1:645000-655000 GCA_021397835.1 Moringa oleifera | reverse complement strand
GGCTGCCATCACGATCCACGTCAGTCCGCACCTCGAGTCGATCGAAGGACTGACTCATGGCTGTTTCACATCTGACCGAGGTGCATCGCTGGCCCCCATCCGCTTCCCTCTCGAAAATTTTGAGCACTTTTTAACTCTCTTTTCAAAGTCTTTTTCATCTTTCCCTCATGGTACTTGTTCGTTATCGGTCTCTCGCTTGTGTTTAGTCTTGGACGGAATTTACCGCCCAATTGGGGCTGCATTCCCAAATAACCCGACTCATCGACAGCGCCTCATGGTGTGACAAGGTTCGAGCGAGATAGGCTCTCACCCTCTACGGCACCCCTTTCCAAGGGACTTGGGCCCCGGTCCATCGCTGAAGATGCTTTTCTAAACTACAATTTAGGCGCTGAGGGCGAATGATTTTAAAGCTGGGCTTTTTCCAGTTCGTTTACCGTTACTAGGGGAACCTTATTAGTTTCTTTTCTTCCACTTATTGATATGCTTTAACTCAGTGGGTTGTCCCACCTGACCAACGGTCGCATCTCGATTGATCAATCGTTGGGTCCGTGAGCCGCGCATAAGAGAGCACAAGGCTTTCTCTACCACCGCCAAGCTGTGATGCGACATTGCTCGAGGCTCTTTTTTAGGCCAACCGTGAGCCGAAGGTGCACGAGAGGGCAACATCCACCTTGCGATCGTCCCTTCTCTCCCCAAAGGGATGCAGGTGGGTCGGGGGCGATGGTGCTTGACACCCAGGTAGACGTGCCCTTGGCCTGATGGCTACGGGCACAACTTATGTTCAAAGACTCGATGGTTAATGGGATTTTGAAATTCACACCAAGTATGGCATTTCGCTACATTCTTCATCCATGCGAGAGTCGAGATATCCATTATTGAGAGTCATTTTAGACATCGTTTAGGGATGACACAACGGCCAGCCGCACACCAAGATCGCGGCGACTAAGGCGTGCTTTTTCATTCGAGTTCCTTATGCATCCCGCATTGTGGGTTTTGTTGTTGCGCGTGACGAGGGGCTTGGGCATGAGCCTATGCACCCTTGTCGCGCGAGGAGGGACATCGGGCTCAAGGGCCCTCTGCCCCGCTGGTGTGTTTACAACGTGTTCATGGGTCATTTCGTTGAGCAAGTGTTTGACAATGATCCTTCTGTAGGTTCACCTATGGAAACCTTATTACGACTTCTCCTTCCTCTAAATGATAAGGTTCAGTGGACTTCTCGCAATGTTGTGAGCGATGAACCGCCCACGTCACCGTGATCCAAACACTTCACCACACCATTCAATCAGTAGGAGCGATAAGCGGTGTGGACAAAGGGCAGGGACATAGTCAACGCGAGCTGATGACTCACGCTTACAAGGAATTCCTCGTTGAAGACTAATAATTGCAATGATCTATCCATGTCACGATGAAATTTCAAAGATTACCCCGGCCTGTCGGCTAAGGCTATAAACTGGTTGAATACATCAGTGTAGGGCGTGTGCGGCCCAAAACATCTAAGGGCATCACGGACCTGTTATTGCCTCAAACTTCCTTGGCCTAAGGGCTATAGTCCCTCTAAGAAGCCTGTCGTGGAGGGTCATCTCCACGTAGTTAGTTAGCAGGTCGAGGTCTCGTTCATTAACGAAATTAACCAGACAAATCACTTCACCAACTAAGAACGACCATGCACCACCACCTATAGAATCAAGAAATAACTCTCAGTCTGTCAATCCTTACTATGTTTGGACCTGGTAAGTTTCCCCGTGTTGAGTCAAACTAAGCCGCAAGCTTCACTCTTGGTGGTGCCCTTCCATTAATTCCTGTAAGTTTCAACCTTACGACCATACTCCCCCTGAAACCCAAAGACTTTGATTTCTCATAAGGTGCCAACGGAGTCCTAAAAGCAACATCCGCTGATCCCTGGTCAGCATCGTTTATGGTTGAGACTAGGACGGTATCTGATCGTCTTCGAGCCCTCAACTTTCATTCTTGATTAATGAAAACATCCTTGGCAAATGCTTTCGCAGTTGTTCTTCTTTCATAAATCCTAGAGTTTCACCTCTGACTATGAAGTACGAACGCCCTCGACTATCCCTGTTAATCATTGCTCCGATCCCGAAGCCACCAGAATAGGATTGAAATCCTATGATGTTATCCCATGCTAATGTATTCAGAGTGTAGGCTTGCTTTGAGCACTCTAGCTTCTTCAAAGTAACAGTACCAGAGGCATGACCCGACCAATTAGGGCTAGGAGTGCATCGCCAGCAATAGGGATGAGCCAACTGGTGCACACCATAGGCGAATCAGCCGACCCATCCCAAGGTCCAACTATGAGTTTTTTTACTGTAACAACTTAAATATATGCTATTGGAGCTAGAATTACCGTGGCTACTGGCACCAAACTTGCCCTCCAATGGATCCTCATTAAGGGATTTAAATTGTACTCATTCCAATTACAAGACTCGAAGAGCCCGGTATTGTTATTTATTGTCACTACCCCCCCATGTCATGATTAGGTAATTTGCACACCTGCTGCCTTTCTTGGGTGTGGTAGCCATTTCTCAGGCTCCATCTCCGAAATCGAACCTTAATTCTCCGTCACCCGTCACAACCATAGTAGGTGTCACATTGTTTGTTACGGATCAACATAACCCTAGTGTGATGGCGCTAAGTGCATCCACCTAGCTAGCCTAACTTTCTAAGTCCACACCAAGCGAAGAAGAAGAGATAACAATGTAAAAGCAAAGTAAGGAGACAGTGTTACGAGAATGCTTTCTCAACCTTTATTCAAAATAAAGGAACTCTTTACAAAAGAAGGGTCTTTCTCTAAAAGTACCCAAAGCCTCTAGCTACCCACACACTTGAGTTTGTATTACTTAATGTCTTTACAACTGAACCCAAGCCCCCTTTTTATACTAGTTGAGGAGTATCCTACTCAAACACTATCTCTTAGTTATCCCACATTATTTGGATAGGCCACCCAATCTTAATCTTGAATCTTTTATCCTATTGAGGCTTATCTTTGAAGTTTAGATAGTATCCTCCTCCCACAAGGACTCTCCATGATCAAGGATCTTCGGATAGCATCCTTCTCTCGCAAGGACTCTCCATGAGTCAAGGATATTTGGATAGCATCCTCTTCCCATAAGGACTCTCCATTTGGATAGCATCCTTCTCCTGCAAGGACTCTTCATGAGTCAAGGATATTTGGATAGCATCCTTCTCCTGCAAGGACTCTCTTTGACTCAAGGATCTCATTTCCTTTGAAGTCTTCTCCAAGCCTTCTTATCCGCTTTTAATCGATTTGGATATGCTTGAGGAGGTGGTTCCCATTCAGGACTCTTCTCGAGTCTTATCTCACTTGGCTTTCGAGAAAGACATCTCTTTCTTATCCTTCTATCCCCTTGATTCTCCTCTAACCAATAGCCATATCCTTTCTTTGTGGAATATCTTCGCTTACTGGACTTTCCATCAATGTCATGTTGAGTTCCCGAAATCTACCTTGTGTTCTCGTCCCTGGACATATTCGTACCACTATGTGTTGGTGCTTGCTTAGGGCATCTCTACTGCTTTCCCCTTAAGCGGGCTTATGGGTTTATTTGCGTGCTTCATCCCTCACTCCATAACGTTCCTAGCTCATCAACGTATCTCGCCACTATGAGTATGAAACTCGATTTCTCACCAAGTCTCTCACATTTATTCCCATATCTAACTAAAGAGTTTTTGCCTTACTAGCGTGGTCCTTCACACTTATAGGTCCTGGCATAGAGCAAGACTCACCATGCCTATGCCTTGGCACTCAGATTCAAGGGTTTGATAAACCATCCCCACCAGAAGAACCCAACATCCTCATCAACTTATTGTTGTGGTATGCCTTGATCTGGTCCTCGAATTGCCACAATGTGGTATCTTTTTCCTAACTCGCATCCACCTCACTAGTGCCTTTCCATTGGACTAAGTAGTATGTCCTTCGATTCATCTTACTATAGCCCTCCTTTCAATGATCAAGGATTTTCTTTGTTTCCTTGTCAAATTAAACTCGAGTTACCAGTGATGCATGCTTAGCCTACTTGCATCCGCAATCGGCATCTTCTTGAAACTCTTTGAGGAAGCTCACGTGGAATGTTGGGTGTGTCCTCAGATGTTGCGGTAGCTTCAACCCATAAGCTACTGCTCCAACTTTCTTCCCGATTATATGATCAACATTCCTCCTTGAAGGCAATGTCTTGGGGAGTTTCGATGGCATCCTGCTATTGAATTCCCTCAACACTTCAGCACTCTTGTCAGGTACCTCCACCACCTAATTTGGTTTCACCTCGAATAGTGCTGCCAGCATCATCACTTCACCTTTTTGTAGTTCTAACTTAAACCGCTTTGTAAATTGCAACCCGATCTACTTCTTTTTATCGAAAGCTCCCTTGCTGCTTCGATTCTGATTGGGCTTGGGGCTCACTTATTAGCCAGAGTAATCCACCTAAGTGGGGCATCACCAATGCCTTGGCTTGTTTGAAGAATTCTAGACCCAAGATAACATCAAAGTCATTTAACTGAATTATCATGAAGTTGGACGTACCTTTCCATTCACTTACTTTAAGGGTCGTAGTGGCAGCTCCACATACTGCCTTTGCCTCAGCATTCGCTGCTTTGAACTTGACCGAGGCTGGAGAAAGCTTAAGCCCGAGCTTTCCCACTTCTCTTTTCATGATGAAATTGTTAGTAGCTCCCATATCCAACATTGCCATTACATCCTTCCTGTTTACCTTCATCGGGACATAGATCAACCCTTTCTGCAAGTTCTTGGGTGTGATCGCATTCAGCAATTGGATTGGGATCGCCCGAGTTATGGCGTTCCCTTCCTCTTCCTTGGGGGATTCCTTTGCTACTATGAGCGCCAATAATTTCTCCTTCTGTGGACAGTCGCATGCTCAATGTGGCCCATTCCATAAGAAGCAACCCCCTTGGTCCATATTCTTTCCTTTACACTTCAAAAGGAATGAGCTCCGAGGCTTGCTGGACTCAGTATTCTTCTTTTTCTTGCCCTTGCCATTGGGCTTTTTCATCTCTTTTCCAGCCTCCACTCATTTCTCACCTTTTTCAGAAACATCACCTACATACTTGAAATCCACCAAGCTATCTGCCACAGAAAATACTAAGGGCAAGTCTTTGACACCTTGCCGCCTCAGTTCTGCTTGAGCCCACGGCTGCAAGCCCGATAGGAAGTTAAACAACCTATCCTCCTCCGGCATGTTTTTGATGTCTAACATCAGGGAACTGAACTCCTTCACAAAGTTTCACACTAGGCCCGTCTGCTTCAAGCGTTTTAGTTGTTCCCTAGCCATGAACAAAGTGTTACATGGCAGGAATTGCTCCTTCAATTCCTTTTTGAGTGCCTCCCACGAATTAATGCTAGGTCTTCCCATGATAGCATCATCCTACATACGGGTGCGCCACCACAGCTTAGCATCACCAGATAAGTATATGGATGTGATCATTACCTGGTCGTTTACGTGCACTTGAGCAACTTTGAAATACTGCTCCATATCCTACAAGAAGTTCTCCAACTCCTTGGTGTTCCTCTCTCCAGAGAATGGTTTTGGTTCTGGCACCTTCAACTTAGCCACAGTAGAGTCTGCTCCTACTGTTGATGTATGGGCAGCCCTTTTTAGCAACACGATCTCGGTCTCAAGGCTTCTCACAGTCTCCTTGGGGTTTTCAATGTCCTCTACCATCGAGGATTGTCGTTGGGCAATTGTCTCCATCAACTCTGCCAATGTGCATGTCGACCCCTCCGATGATGCACCAATAATCTCTTCCAACCGAGCGACACGCTCTTGCATCGACTCAGTCCCTCCTGGCATGGGGCCTTGGCAGCGATAAGATCAACCACAAGTTCAAGAAAGTGGTGATCAAAACCGTGCTCTGACACCAAATTGTCACACCGTCTATTGCCGGATCAGCGCAACCCTAGTGTGACGGCACTAAGTGCGTCCACTTAGCCAGCCCAACTTTCTACGCCCACGTCAAGTGAGAAGAAGAGATAACAATGTAAAAGCAAAGTATGGAGATAATATTACGAGAACTCTTTCTTGACCTTTATTTAAAATAAAAAACTATTTACAAAAGAAAGGTCTCTCTCTAAGAGTACCCAAAGCCTCTAGCTACCTACACACTTGACTTTGTATTACTCAATGTCTTTACAACTGAACCCAAGCCCCTTTTTTATACTAGTTGAGGAGTGTCTTACTCAAACACTCCCTCTTAGTTATCCCACATTTTTCGAATAGGCCACCCAATCTTGATCACGAATCTTTATCTCATTGAGGCTTATCTTCAAAGTTTTGATATCATCCTTCTCTCGCAAGGACTCTCCTTGAGTCAAGGATCTCATCTCTTTTGAAGTCTTCTCTAAGCCTTCTTATCTGCTTTCAACTGGTTTAGATAGGCTTGAGAAGGTGGTTTTCATTCAGGACTCTTTTGGAGCCTTATCTCCCTTGGCTTTCGAGATAGACATCTCTTTCTTATCCTTCTATTGCCTTGATCCTCCTTTAGCCAATAGCCATATCCTTTCTTTGTGGAATATCTTTGCTTGCTGGACTTTCCATTCATGCCAAGCTGGGTTCCCGGATTCTGCCCTGTGTTCCTGTCACTGGACATATTCGCACCACCGTGTGCTGGTGCTTGCTTAAGGCATCTCTACCACTTTCCCCTTAAACGGGCTTATGGGTTTATTTATGTGCTTTGTCCATCACTCTACAACGTTTCTAACTCACCAGCGAATTTCGCCACTGTAAGTATGAAACTCGATTTCTCACAAAGTCTCCCGCATTCATTGTCATATCTAACTCATGCGTTTTTGCCTTGCTAGCGTGGTCCTCCACACTTGTAGGTTCGAGCATGGAGCAAGACTCCCCATGCCTATGCCTTGGTACTTAGATTCAAGGATCTAAAAGTAGGAAACTATCCTACCATCGAAAGTTAATAAGGTAGAAATTTGAATGATGCGTCACTGGCACGATGGCCTTGCGATCCGTCTAGTTATCATGAATCATCAGAGCAACGGGAGAAGCCCGTGTCGTCCTTTTATCTAATAAATGCGCCCCTTCCAAAAGTCGGGGTTTGTTGCATGTATTAGCTCTAGAATTGCTATGGTTATCCAAGTAGTAAGTGCCATCAAACAAACTACAACTGATTTAATGAGTCATTCGTAGTTTCATAGTCTGAATTAGCTCATACTTACACATGCATGGCTTAATCTTTGAGACAAGCATATGACTATTGGCGAGATCAACTAGGTAGCATCTTTCAAGACACCACGCCAACTAAGACCGAAGAGTGCCGCAAGGCTCACTGAGGCCAAAGCTATTACGGTCATCGTTCAAAATTAATAGGACGTGGGACAAATGCTTTTGCTTGGACAGGTAGAGGCCAAGGCCACTCCTGTCGCAACACTTTTTGCACTCGAGGGGACGACCGAGCTCCCGTGTGCCAAAGCAGCCGCATGCCGAAGCAAGCCGCGCTTGGAGCACGAGGCCTGGATTAGGTTCCACCCATGCCAATAAGGGGACATGGTGCAAAGACAGCCGACTCGAATCATCGAATTTTGTTTGTGAAGGCACGCGACACAGGGTCCCGATGTTACTCACGAAAAGCCAACGTATGGCTCAGGGTCAAGCTTGAAGCAACATGCTAGCCAATAGTTCGATGCAGGAGCATGGAGCCTGCCAATGCGCATGACTAGATCACCACTTACACGCTGCACGTATAAATGGGCAGCAATAACACCGAATGAGCTGCAAGCTGACGAGCGAAAGGCCCATCAATCATGCAGGTCATCAAGTGCCACCGCACCCAAGCTACTAAGCGCAAATTTGTTTCGATAACAAGGGATGATTCTTCAATGCCAATGGACCATTGATGAGGCCTTGGCAGTAGGGGTGTCACATGGTGCCCAGGCTGGTTGTGTGGCTCACTCGATGCTAACGGCCGATGATCATGTCATCGATCGTGCTGCGCAGCGAGTCTGCCTCGGCAAGCCTGAGTATCGGGATCCAACCCCACATTCGCCGCCTCGAGGGCCTACGACAAAGCACTTCGCATGTTCGAAATCCCCTCAACGATTTGGCCCTCGCGTAGCATGCATCATTGTTAGCTTCATCGCCCACACTGTCGTACTTGTCTGGCCACATCCTAGCTCATTATCCCACGATTTAGTGGATTTTGTTTCCCACATTTTTTCCACCGATGAGGCCTTGACAACAGGGGTGTCGCGCGGTGCCCAGGCTAGCCGTGTGGCTTGCTCGATGCTAACTACCGATGAATGTGTCGTCAAAAATGCTGCACAATGAGTCTGCCTAGGCAAGCTTGAGAGTCGGGATCCAACCCCGCGTCCGCCACCTCAAGGGTCTGCGATGAAGCACTTGGCATGCTTAAATCCCCCCAGCGATTTGGCCCTCGCGTAGCCTGCATCATCGTTAGCATTGTTGCCCACACCGTCGAGCTTGTCTAGCCATGACCTAGCTCATTATCCCACGATTTTTCTCATTTCATTTTCCATAATTTAGCGGATTTCATTTCCCACGTTGTCCCTACTCCGCTGGCTACTGATAGGGAATCCCACACTCTTCCACTGACGTTGCCGACCGCCTGCCTACCGGCGGTGGTGGCCGCCACAACCATGCACCACCGGCTGGATGGGCTAGGCAGCAAGCCGCCCTGTCCATGCCATGCGTGCTGGGTTTCCCAAGCCCAACGCTTGCCCATGTGGGATGGGCAGGGGGGGAGCACGCATGGCCCATTGGCACCCAGCAAGCTTGGAAACATCAATATGTCTGAGCCATCATAATGGGTTTAAAAATTTATTTACTTAGAATTTTGAGCTAAAATTTTATACATAAATGGAGAATAATCATATCTACCACTAGAAAAGATTTTCGAATTTTCTGGGTGCTAAATTTTTTTAATCAATTTTCTACAATCAAAAATTTAAAAAATCATCAAAAATAGCTCGCGAGTCGAAATGATCCAAAACTTTAGGGCAGACTCCTCATGGATCACACGATTTATTTGAGTCATTTTAGGACCAATTCTGTGATGAAAAAACTATTAATTCACACAAATGTCGCAATTGGGCAATGCGACCAATTGGCTAGGGCAGCTATGCCTCTGCCTGGCCCAGGGTGCATGCTGGCTGCGGTGTCCAGTGAACCTCTAGCCACCCCATGGCTTGCCTTAGGGTCCATCACATCCAAGGGACATGGCCAAGCCCCGCTTGCCCATAAAATCAATGCCCACAGCACGTGCCGAGCCTTACAGCATGCTCGCGGTTGGCTCACGTGGGGCGCCCCTAGCAATGCTAGCGCTGTGCTTGCTGGGGACTGCTGTGGCACCCTCGCACACTAGGAACCATGTCGAGGACAAGGACGAGGGGGCTGGCTCGTGATGGGTGCCCGTTGCCTGGGTAACGCGCCCATCACTGCTGCACGCTGGGCAAGCAGCCCTTGTTGTGCCTACTGGGGGCTGCCGAGGCATGTCTCCCATGCCTAGGGTCCGTGCGACGTGACCCCCATGGCTCGCTTGCTTGGCACCATGTTGATGGGTAGGGACGAGGGGGTTGGATCGCGATGGGCGCCCGTGGCTTAGTTGGCGTGCCCATCGCTATTGCACGCTGGGCAACCAACCCATGTCATGCCTGCTGGGGGCTGTCGAGGCATGCCTCTCATGCCCAGGGTCCATGTGACATGGCTCCCCTTTCTCTCTCACTGGGCAGTAAGTCGAGGGGCAGGGACGAGGGGCTAGGTCGCGATAGGCGCCCGTGGCCTGGCTGGCGCACCCACCGCTGCTGCACACTGGGCAAGAAGACCATGCTGTGCCTACCGGGGGCTGCCGAGGCATGCCTCCCGTGCCCAACATTCGTGCGATGCGGCTCCCTTGGCTCGCTCGCTGGGCACCATGTTGAAGGGCAGGAATGAGGGAGCTGGCTTGGGATGGGCATCCGTGACCTGGCTGGCACGCCCACTGCTGC
>JAJFZO010000896.1:460000-640000 GCA_021397835.1 Moringa oleifera | reverse complement strand
CCCACTGGTGGGTTTACAACGTGCTCGTAGGTTATTTCACTAAGCGAGTTTTCAACAATGATCCTTCCACAGGTTGACCTACGAAAACCTTGTTACAACTTCTTTTTCCTCTAAATGATAAGGCTTAATAGACTTCTCGCGACGTTGCGAGTGGTGAATTGCCCATTTCGCCGTGATCTGAACACTTCACCGGACCATTCAATCGATAAGAATGACAGGTGGTGTGTACAAAGGGCAAGGACGTAGTTAACACGAGCTAATGACTTGCGCTTACTAGGAATTCCTCGTTAAAGACCAATAATTGCAATGATCTATCCCCATCACAATTAAATTTCAAAAATTACTCAGGCTTGTCGGCCAAGGCTATAAACTCATTGAATACATCAGCGTAACACGTGTGCGACCCAGAGCATCTAAGGGCATCACAGACTTGTTGTTGCCTCAAACTAAGAATGGCCATGCACCACCACCCATAGAATCAAGAAAGAGCTCTAAGTTCGTCAATCCTTACTATGTCTGGACCTGGTAAGTTTCCCTGTGTTCAGTCAAATTAAGCCGTAGGCTCCACTCTTGGTGGTGCCCTTCCGTCAATTCCTTTATGTTTCCAACTTGCGACCATACTCCACCCAGAACCCAAAGACTTTGATTTCTTGTAAGGTGCCAGCGGAGTCTAAAAAGCAACATCTGCTGATCCCTGGTCGGCATCGTTTATGGTTGAGACTAGGACGGTATCTGATCATCTTCAAGCCCTCAACTTTCATTCTTGATTAATGAAAACATCCTTGGCAAATACTTTCGCAGTTGTTCATCTTTCATAAATCCAAGAACTTCACCTCTGACTATGAAATACGAATGCCCCCGACTATCCCTGCTAATCATTACTCCAATCCCGATGGCCAACAGAATAGGATAGAAATCCTATGATGTTATCCCATGCTAATGTATTTAGAGTGTGGCCTTGCTTTGAATACTCTAATTTCTACAAAGTAACAGCGCCAGAGGCACGATCCGGCCAATTAAGGCTAGGAGCGCATCATCGGCAATAGGGACGGGCCAACTGGTGCACACCGTAGGCGAATTGGCTGACCCATCCGAAGGTCTAACTACGAGCTTTTTAACTGCAACAACTTAAATATACGCTATTAGAGCAGGAATTACCATGGTTGCTGGCACCAGACTTGCCTTCCAATGGATCCTCGTTAAAGGATTTCGATTATACTCATTCCAATTACCAGACTCGAAAAGCCCAGTATTATTATTTATTGTCACTACCTCTTCGTGTCACGATTAGGTAATTTGTGCGCCTGCTGCCTTCCTTAGATGTCATAGCCATTTCTCAGGCTCCTTCTTCGGAATCGAACCCTAATTCTTCGTCACCTGTCACCACCATAGTAGGCAACTATCCCACCATCAAAACTTGATAGGGCAAAAATTTTAATGATGCGTCGCCGACACGATGGTCTTATGATCCGTCGAGTTATCATGAATCATCATAGCAATGGGCGAAGCCCGCATCGACCATTTATCTAATAAATAAGCCCCTTACAGAAGTTAGGGTTTGTTGCACGTATTAGCTCTAGAATTACTACAGTTACCCAAGTTGTTGGTACCATCAAACAAACTATAACTGATTTAATGAGCCATTCACAGTTTCACAGTCTGAATTAGTTTATACTTACACATGCATGGCTTAATCTTTGAGATAAGCATATGACTATTAGCAGGATCAACTAGATAGCATCCTTCGAGATGTCGCGCTAACTAGGATCGAAGCATTCCACAAGGCTCCTTAAGGCCAAAGCTGTCGTGGTCGTTGTTCAAAATCAATGGGACATAGGACAAATGCTTTTGCTTGGACAGGCAAAGGTCGAGGCCACTCCTGTCGCAACACTTTTCACACACGAGGGGACGACCGAGCAGCCGCGTGCCAAAGCAGCCGCATGCCGAAGCAAGCTGTGCTTGGAGCACAAGGCCAGGCTACGGTTTCCACCCATGCCCACGAGGGACATGGTGCAAAGACAGCTGACTCGAATAATCAAATTTCATTTGTCAAGGCACGCAACACAGGGTCCCGATGTCACCCACAAAAAGCCAACGTATGGCTTGGGGTCAAGCTTGAAGTGACGTGCTAGCCGACAGTTCAATGCGGGAGCATGGAGCCTGCCAATGCGCACGACTAGATCACCACTCACACATCGCACGTACAAATGGGCAGTAACAGCACCAAACTAGCTGCATGCCGATGAGCGAAAGGCCTATCGATCATGCAAGTCATCTAATGCCACCGCACATAAGCCGCTAAGCGCGAAATTGTTTTGATAGTGAGGGACGATTCTTCGATGGCAAGAGACCATCGATGAGGCCTTGGTAGCAAGGGTGTCACGTCGTGCCCAGGCTGGCCGTGTGGCTCGCTCGATACTAATGGCCGATGATTGTGTCATTGATTGCGCTGCGCAATGAGTTCGTATAGGCAAGCTTAAGCGTTGGGATCCTACGATGAAGCACTCCACATGCTCAAAATTCCCCCAAGTAATTTAGCCCTTGTGTAGCATGCATCATCATTAGCTTTGCCGTCCACACTGTCGAGCTTGTCTAGCCTTATCCCAGCTCATTATCCCACCATTTTTCTCGTTACGTTGCCCAAATTTAGTGGATTTCATTTCCCACTTTTTTTCCACTCCATTAGCTACTGATCAGGCATCCCACACTCTTCGGCCGACATCATCGGCCGCCTGCCTGCCCGTGATGGTGGCCGCCATAGCCACGCACCACCGGTTGGATGGGCAAGGCAGCAAGCCGCCTTGCCCATGCCATGGGTGCTAGGTTCCCCAAGCCCAGCGCCTGCCCATGTGGGATGGGCAGGGAGGGGAGCACGCATGGCCCGTTGGCACCCAGCAAGCTACGTGACCACGGGTCATGGGTTTCCCTCAGCAACTATTTCTGAAGTCCTCCAGACTTAGGCATAAATAGTCTATCTCTTCGAGCATATAGCAACCCATCCTTGATCCAGTACCTTTAGATCAAGCCTTTGCTCACCTCTTCCATGAGTCGGGCACACTCAGTATCTTTCCCAGCTACCGATCTTATTTGCTTGAGTAAGTCGCTCTGGACACCTATCAGAGCAGCCACATAAGTTAGCTCTTTTACATGGCTTAATGCATCAGTAACAATGTTTTGTTTGCCTGGTTTGTGTTCCCATACAAAATCAAACTCCACCACAAACTCTTGCCATTTTGCTTTTCCGGAGATAGCTTTTTCTGTGAGCGAAAATAGGTATTAGCGACATTTTCAGTAATTCCCTTAAATTTCGTCCCAAATAAGTAATGCCGTCATGTCCCTAGGCAATGGACAACAGTCGTTATCTCCTTTTCATGAGTCAAATAACACTGCTTTGCATCCCAGATTTTTTGACTCTTGATTGCCACGGGATGGTCATTCTACACCAACACACCCCTGATTGCTCGATCAGAAGAGTCTGTGACTACCTCCAATGGCTCTTCAAAGTTTGATAGGGACAGTACTAGTTCCGAGGCTATTTTCTGTTTTAATCCCTTGAAAGCCTTGTTGCATTCATCGGTCCACACCCACGGGCTATCCTTCTTTAGCAAGTCCATCAAAGGGTTGCTCTTGCTCGAATATCCTTTGATGAACCATCTGTAATAGTTCACGAGCCCAAGGAATGATCACAATTCAGCAACTTTTCGAGGGGTTGGCCACTCCATGATGGCCTTCACTTTCCTTTCATTCATGGGTATCTGTTTGTTCCCGACCCAGTGTCCCAAGAATGCCACTTCTTGCTTGCAAAACTCGTATTTTTCCTTTTTGATGTACAGTTAGTGCTCTCGTAACTGTATCAATACTTGCCGTAAATGGTTTACGTGGTTGTATAGGGCCTCGTTGTAGACCATAATGTCATCCAAGTAGACTATCACAACCTTGTCCAAAAACTCAAACAATACGTCATTCATAAGATTGCAAAAGGTAATAAGTGCATTGGTTAGCCCGAAAGGGCATCACCATGAACTCATAAGAGCCGTACCTTGTGACACATGTGGTTTTTGCTTCGTCCCCCTCAGCTATTCTGACTTGCCAGTATCCCGACCGCAAGTCTAGCTTTGTAAAGTATTTGGCCCTTGATAACTAATCAAATAAGTTAGCAACGTTTGGCACTAGATATTTATTCTTTATTGTTACCTTGTTTAATGCTCAGTAATCAATGCACATTCTCAGTGAGCCATCTTGTTTTCGCTGGAATAACACAGGTGCTCGATAAGGGGCCTTCGAGGTTGAACGAAACCCGCTTCCAACAGCTCGTCTAGTTGCTTTCGTAGTTTGGCTAGTTCCAACAGGGGCATTCGATATGGTGCTTGAGCAGGGGGTCTAGCACCCGAAAGTAAATCGATCATATGATCAAGATTCCTCCTCGAAGGCAATGTCTTGGGGAGCTTCGGTAGCATCATGTCCCTGAATTCCCTCAACACTTCAGCAATCTTGTCAGGCACCTCTACAACCTGATCTTGTTTTACCTTAAATAGTGCTGCCACCATCGTCACTTCACCCTTCCGCAGTCTTGACTTAAGTTACTTTGCAGATTGTAACCCAATCTATTTCTTGTCTGTCGAAAGCTCTCTTACTGCTTCTGTTCTGATTAGGCTCAGGGCTCGCCATCTGCCATGAGTAGTCCACCTAAGTGGGGCCTCACTGATTACTTGGTTTGTCTGAAGAATTCTGGACCCAAGATAACATCAAAGTCATCTAACTGAGTTATCATGAAGTTGGACGTACCTTTCCATTTGCCTACTTCAAGGGTCGTAGTGGCAACTCCGTATATTGCCTTCATCTCAGCATTCACTGCTTTGAACTTGACCGAGGCTCGAGAAAGCTTAAACCTGAGCTTTCCCACTTCTCTTTCTGAGATGAAATTGTTGGTAGCTCCCATATCCAACATTGCCATTGCATCTTTCCCGTTGACCTTCACCAAGACATAGATCAACCCTTTCTGCAAGTTCTTGGGTGTCATTGCATTCAGCAACTGGATTGGATTCACCCGAGTTATAGCATTCCCTTCCTTTTCCTCAGAGGAATCCTTTGCTACCATGAGCGCCATTAACTTCTCCTTGCGAGGACAGTCGCGTGCTCTATGTGGCCCATTGCATAAGAAGCAACCCCATTGGTCCACATTCTTTCGCTTTCCTTTCAAAGGGGATGAGCCCGAGGCTTGCTGGACTCAGTATTCTTTTTTTTCTTGCCCTTGCCAATGGGATTTTTCATCTCTTTTCCAGCCTTCCCTTGTTTCTCACCTTTCTTTTCAGGAGTACCACCCGCGTACTTGAAATCCACCAAGCTATCCGCCATGAAAAATGCTGAGGGTAAGTCTTTGACTCCTTGCGGCCTCAGTTCTGCTTGAGCCCATGGCTGCAAGCCTGATAGGAAGTTAAACAACCTATCCTCCTCTAACAAGTTCTTGATGTCCAGTATCAGTGAACTGAATTCCTTTACAAAGTCACGCACTGAACCTATGTGCTTCAGGCATTTTAGTTGTTCCCTAGCCATGAACGAGGTGTTGCATGGCAGGAATTGCTCCTTCAATTCCCTTTTGAGTGCCTCCTATGAATCAATGCTAAACCTTCCCATGATAGCGTCATCCTGCAAACAGGTGCGCCACCACAACTTAGCATTACCAGATAAGTACATGGATATGATCATTACTTTGTCATTTTCGGGCACTCTAGCAGCTTTGAAGTATTGCTCCATATCCCACAAGAAGTTCTCCAACTTCTTGGCATTCCTCTCTCCAGAGAACGGCTTTGGTTATGGCACCTTCAGCTTAGCCATAGTAGAGTCTGCCCCAATCGTAGTGGCGTGGGGAGCCCTTTTTAGCAACCCGATCTCGGTCTCAAGGCTCCTCATGGTTTCCTTGAGGTTTTCGATGTCCTTTTCCATCGAGGATTATTGCTCAGCGATTGTCTCCATCAACTCAGCTAGCGTGCATGTTGATCCCTCCATCAGTGTACCAACAATCTCTTCCAACCAAGCGACACACTCTCGCATTGACTCACTCCCTCCTGACATGAGGCCTTGGCAGCGATAAGATCAACCACGAGTTTGAGAGAAAGTGGTGATCGAAATCGCCCCCTGATACCAAACTGTCACACCATCGGTTGCGGGATCAATGCAACTCTAGTGTGATGGCACTAGATGCGTCCACCTAACCAGCCCAACATTCTAAGCTCGTGCCAAAAGAAGAATAAGAGCGAACAATGCAAAATGCAAAGTTAGAAGACAGTATTACAAGAACTCTTTCTCAATCTTGATTGAAAATAAAGGAGCTCTTTACAAAAGAAAGGTCTCTCTCTAAGATCACCCAAAGCCTCTAGCTACCCACACACTTGAGTTTGTATTACTTGATGTGTTTACAACTGAACCCAAGTCCCTTTTTATACTAGTTGAGGAGCATCCTACTCAAACACTCTCTCTTAGTTATCCCACGTTTTTCGGATGGGCCACCTAATCTTGATCACGAATCTTTATCTCATTGAGGCTTATCTTCAAAGTTTGGATAGCATCCATCTCTCGCATGGACTCTCCTTGAGTCAAGGATCTCATATCCTTCGAAGTCCTGTCTAGGCCTTCTTATCTGCTTTCAACCGGTTTGGATAGGCTTGAGGAGGTGGTTTCCGTTCAGGACTCTTTTCGAGCCTTATCTCCCTTGGCTTTCAGGATAGACATCTTTTCCTTATCCTTCTATTGCCTTGATCCTCATCTAGCCATAGCCATATCCTTTCTTTGTGGAACATCTTCGCTTGCTAGACTTTCCATCCATGCCAAGCTGGGTTCTCGGATTCTACCCTGTATTCCTGTCACTGGACATATTTGCACCATCATGTGTTGGTGCTTGCTTGAGGCATCTCTGCTGCTTTCCCCTTAAGCGAGCTTATGAGTTTGTTTGTGTGCTTCATCCCTCACTTCACAACATTCCCAACTCACCATCGAATCTCACCACTGTAAGTATGAAACTTGATTTCTCACCAAGTCTCCCACATTCATTTCCATATCTAACTGATGCATTTTTGCCTTGCTAGCGTGGTCCTCCACACTTGTAGGTCTGGGCATGGAGTAAGACTCACCATGCCTATGCCTTGGTACTTAGATTCAACGGTCTAACAGTAGGCATCTATACTATCATTAAACGTTGATAGGGTAGAAATCTGAATGATGCATCGCCAGCATGATTGCCTTGTGATCTGTCGAGTTATCATGAATCATCTGAGCAACGGGCGAAGCCTGCATCGACCTTTTATCTAATGAATGCGCCCCTTCTAGAAGTTGGGGTTTGTTGCACGTATTAGCTCTAGAATTACTACGTTTATCCGAGTAGTATGTGCCATCAAACAAACTATAACGAATTTAATGAGCCATTCGTAGTTTTACAGTCTGAATTAGTTCATATTTACAAATGCATGGCTTAATCTTTGAGACAAGCATATGGCTACTAGCAGGATCAATCAGGTAGCATCCTTCAAGACACCGTGCCAACTAGGACCAAAGCGTGCCACAAGGCTCGCTGAGGCCAAAGCTATCACGGTCATCATTCAAAATCGATGGGACAAGGGACAAATGCTTTCGCTTAGACAGGCAGAGGCCGAGGCCACCCTTGTCGCAACACTTTTCGCACTCGAGGGGACGACCGAGCGCCCGTGTGCCAAAGCAGCTGCAGGCCGAAGCACGTCACACTTGGAGCATGAGGCGCGGCTTAGGTTTCCACCCATGCCGAATTTCGTTTGTGAAGGCACACAACACAAGGTCCCGATATCACCCATGAAAAGCCAACGTATGGCTCAGGGTCGAGCTTAAAGTGACGCGCTAGCCAACAGTTCGATGCGGGAGCATGGAGCCTGCCAATGTGCACGACTAGATCACCACTCTCATGCCGCGCGTACAAATGGGCAGCAACAGCACCAAACGAGCTGCAAGCCGATAAGCAAAAGGCCCATCGATCATGCAGGTCGTCAAGTGCCGCCACACCCAAGCCACTAAGCATGAAATTGTTTTGATAGCAAGGGACAATTCTTCGATTGCAAGGGACCATCAATGAGGCCTTGGCAGTGGGAGTGTCACGCGGTGCCCAGGCTGGCCGTGTGGCTCGCTCGATGCTAACGGCCGATGATTGTGTCGTCGATCGCGCTGCACAACGAGTCCACCTCGGCAAGCCTGAGCATCGGGATCCAACCCCGTGTCCGTCGCCTCAAGGGCCCGCGATGAAGCACTCCACATGCTCAAAATCCCCCAGTGATTTGGCCCTCGCATAGCGTGCATCATCGTTGGCTTTCCGCCCACACTGTTGTGCTTGTCTAGCCATATCATAACTCATTGTCCCACGATTTAGCAGATTTTGTTTCCGACAATCTTCCCACCGATAAGGCCTTGGCAGTAGGGGTGTCAAGCCGTGCCCAGGCAGGCCGTGTGGCTCGCTCGATGCTAACGGCTGATGATTGTGTCGTTGATCGCGCTGCGCAATGAGTACGCCTAGGCAAGCCTGAGCATCAGGATCCATCCCCGTGTCTGCCACCTTGAGGGCCTGCGACGAAGTAGTCCTCAAGCTCGAAATTCCCCCAGCGATTTAGCCCTCGCGTAGCATGCATCATTGTTGGCTTCGCCGCCCACACCATCAAGCTTGTCTAGCCACATCCCAGCTCATTATCCCATGATTTAGTGGATTTTGTTTTCCATGTTTTCCCCACTCTGTTGGCTATTGATCGGGCATCCCACACTCTTTGGCCAATGTCACCGGCCGCCTGCCTACCGGCGGTGGTGGCCACCACAGCCACACACCACTGGCTGGATGGGCAAGGCAGCAAAGCCCTGCCCATGCCATGCGCGCTGGGTTCCCCAAGCCCTGCGCCTTCCCACGTGGGATGGGCAGGGGGGGTGCATTCATGGCCCGTTGGCACCCAGCAAGCTAGGTGACCATCTCCCCCCTAAAGAGTCTTAAATGAAATTTCACTCCCAGTAGGAGGAAACATCAATATATTTGAGCCATCATAATGGGTTTAAAAAATTATTTACTTGGACTTTTGAGCTGAAATTTTGTACATAAATGGACAATAATCATATCTACCACCAGAAAAAATGTCAAAATTTTCTGGGCACTAAAGTTTTTTAATGAATGCTCAATAGCCGAAAATTGAAGAAATCATCAAAAACAGCCCATGAGTCGAAATGATCCCAAACATCAGGGGCAGACTCCTCATTAATTACACGATTTATTTGAGTCATTTCGGGACAAATTTTGTGAAGAGAAGACCATTAATTCACACCAATTTCGCAACTGGGCATTGCGGCCATCAGGCTGGGGCATCTGTGCCTCTGCCTGGCCCAAGGTGCATGCTGGCTGCCCTGTCCAGCGCACCTCCAGCCACCCCATGGCTGCCTACAGTGTCCATCATAGCCAGGTGACACGGCCAAGCCCAGCTTGCTCATAAAATCAATGCGCACAACACGTGCCGAGCCTCACAGCATGCTCGCAGCTGGCTCGCGTGGGGCGCCCCTGGCAAGGCTGGCGCCGTGCCAGCTGGGGACTGCTGTGGCACCCCTGGCTCACACGCTGGGCACCATGTCGAGGGGCTGGGATGAGGGGGCTAGCTTGCGATGGGCGCCTGTGGCCTGGCTTGCACGCCTACCACTACCACACATTGGGCGAGCCACCCATGCCGTGCATGTTAGGGGCTGTCGAGGCATGCCTCCCGAGCCCAAGGTCCGTGCGATGCGGTTTCCCTGGGTCGCTCGCTGGGCACCATGTTGAGGGGCAGGGACGAGGGGGCTGGCTCGCGATGGGCGCCCGTGGCCTGGCTGGTGCGCCCACTGCTGCTGCACTTTGGGCAAGCCCCTCAAGCTGTGCCTGCTGGGGGCTGCTGAGGCATGCCTCCCATGCCAAGGGTCCATGCGACGCGGCTCCCCTGGATCGCTCGCTGGGCACCATGTCGAGGGGCAAGGGTGAGGGGGCTAGCTCGTGATGGGCACCCATGGCCTGCCTTGTGCGTGCACCGCTGCTGCACGCTGGGCAAGCCGTTCAGGCCATGCCTACTGGAGGCTGCTGAGGCATGCCTCCCTTGTCCCAGGTCTATGCGATGTGGCACCCCTGGATCGCTTGCTGGGCACCATGTCAAGGGGCAAGGACTAGGGGGCTGGCTCGCGATGGGCGCCCGTGGCCTAGTTTGTGCCCCCACCGCTGCTGCACTCTGGGCAAGCAGCCCATGCTGTGCCTGTTGGGGGCTGCCAAGGCATGCCTCCCATGCCAGTGTCCATGCAACGCGGCTCCACTGGCTCTCTCACTGGCCACCATGTCGTGGGGCAGGGACGAGAGGGCTGGCTCACGATGGGCGTCCGTGGCTGGCTAGTGCGCTCACTGCTACGGCATGCAGGGCAAGCAGCCCGTGCCGTGCCTGCTGGGGGCTGCCAAGGCATACTTCCCATGCTGAGGGTCTGTGCAATATGGCTCCCCTGGCTCGCTCACTGGGCCCCATGTTGAGGGGCAGAGACAAGAGGGCCGGCTCGCGATGGGTTCCTGTGGCCTTCCTGGTGCGCCCACCGCTACCGCACACGGGGTAAGCTGGCCATGCCGTACCTGCTGGAGGTTTCCAAGGCATGCCTCCCCTCCCCAAGGTCCATGCAAGGCGGCTCCCCTGGATCACTTGCTGGACACCATGTCGAGGGGGCAAGGACGAGGGGAGTGGCTCGCGATGGGCGCCCGTGGCCTGGCTTGTGCGCCCACCGCTGCCGCACGCTGGGCAAGCAGCCCACGCCGTGCCTGCTGGGGGCGGCCTAGGCATGCCTCCCATGCCAAGCGTCCATGTGACGCAGCTCCCCTGGGTCGCTTCTTGGGTCCCATGTCGAGGGGCAGGGACGAGGGGCTAGCTCGCAGTGGGCGCCCGTGGCCTGGCTGGCGCCCCCACCACTGCCCCACTCTGGGCACTTGGCCCATGCCGTGCCTGCTAGGGGCTGCCAAGGCATGCCTTCCTTGGCCACTGTCCATGTGACACTGATCCCCTGGCTCGCTCACTGGGTAGTTTTTTACCGAGGGACAGCATCGAGGGACAAGTTTCTGTTAGATATACATTTTTTTGTTGGAGTGACACTTGGTTCCCCAATGCTTCCCGATATGTTTTCAAGTGTTTTTCCCTTGTGTTTCTCATTCTCTGCAAGCCCAAAGGACTTGCTTCTTTTTCCAGGTCATTATCTTGAGGGACATTTCAGACCTCGGGGCATTGATTATCAAAAAGAGAGGGATAATTATTATGGGGGCTCGAGAGGGGGGGGAGGGACGAATCGAAGCCACAAAGGGTTGAATCTCAATGGATCATGGTAGCAAGGCCACTCTGCCACTTACAATACCCCGTCACATATTTATGTCATCTACAAATGAAGCTCCTCCGCCACGCGGGCTTGGCCAATGGCACGTGCCTTTGGGGGCCAGGAGGCCCCTACAGCAGGTCAAAAATTGGTCGACGGGCGCATGCATTGCTTCTAGCCCAGGTTTTGACTTAGAGGCGTTCAGTCATCATACAGCAGGTCAAAAATTGGTCGACGGGCGCATGCATTGCTTCTAGCCCAGGTTTTGACTTAGAGGCGTTCAGTCATCATCCAGCGCACGGTAGCTTCGCGCCACTGGCTTTTCAACCAAGTGCGATGACCAATTGTGCGAATCAACGGTTCCTTTCGTACTAGGTTGAATTACTATCATGATGTAGGCATTAGTAGGGTAAAACTAACCTGTCTAACGATGGTCTAAACCCAGCTCACGTTCCCTATTGGTGGGTGAACAACCTAACACTTCGTGAATTCTGCATCACAATGATAGGAAGAGCTGACATCGAAGGAACAAAAAGCAACGTCGCTATGAACACTTGGCTGCCACAAGCGAGTTATCCCTGTGGTAACTTTTCTAACACCTCTAGCTTCAAATTCGAAGGTCTAAAGGATTGATAGGCCACGCTTTTACGGTTCATATTTGTATTAGAAATCAGAAACAAACGAGCTTTTACCTTTTTGTTCCACACGAGATTTTTGTTCTCGTTGAGCTCATCTTAGGACACCTGCATTATCTTTTAACAGATGTGCCGCCCCAGCCAAACTCCCCACCTGACAACGTCTTCCACCTGGATCGATCGGCTAAAGCCAACCTTGGGTCCAAAAAGAGGGGCGATGCCCTGCCTTGGATTCAAGGAATAAGTAAAATAACATTAAAAGTAATGGTATTTCACTTTCGCCATTTTCGACTCCCACTTATCCTACACCTCTCAAGTCATTTCACAAAGTCATATTGGAGTCAAGCTCAACAGGGTCTTCTTTCCCTGTTGATTCTGCCAAGCCCGTTCCCTTGGCTGTGGTTTCGCTAGATAGTCGATAAGGACAATGGGAATCTCGTTAATCCATTCATGCGCGTCACTAAATAGATGATGAGGCATTTGGCTACCTTAAGAGAGTCATAGTTATTCCCACTGTTTACCCGCGCTTGGTTGAATTCATCACTTTGACTTTCAAAGCATCGGGTGGAAATCACATTGCATAAGCATTCGCAGAGACCGTCGCAATGCTTTGTTAATTAAACAATCGGTTTCCCCTTGTTCGTCTAGTTCTGAGTTGGCTGTTCGATGCCTGGTGAAGGCCTTCGAAGGAACCGTTCCTAGTCCCCCTGCCAGCACGTGGTGACCCTCTCTTACCGTAGGAGTAGCTCGAGCAGTCCATCAACAGTCGACAGGTTTAGGACTGGGACCCCCGTTCCCGGCCCTCAGAGCCAATCCTTTTCCCGAGGTTACATATCTATTTTGCCGACTTCCCTTGCTTACATTATTCCATCAACCAGCGGCTGTTCACGTTGGAGACTTAACGTGGTTATAAGTACGATTGGGAATGGGAGGCACTCAATCCTTCGGATTTTCAAGGGCTACCAGGGGCGCACTAGACACCATGCAACGTGCGGTGCTCTTCCAGCCGCTGGACCCTACCCCCGGCTGAGCTGTTTCCAAGGTGGGCAGGCTGTTAAATAGAAAAGATAACTCTTTTCGAGGTCCCCGCCGACGTCTCCAGACTCCCTAACATTACCGTCAACCGCCACGTCTCAGTTCCAAAATTTTAACCGGATCCCTTTTCGAAGCTCGCGCCAAGGCGCTATTCGACAGGCTTCCCCCGTCTCTTAGGATCGACTAACCCATGTGCAACTGCCATTCACATGGAACCTTTCTTTTTTTTGGCCTTCAAAGTTCTTATTCGAATATTTGCTACTACCACCAAGATCTGCACTGATGACTACTTCGCCCGAGCTCATGGCCCGGGTTTTACGGCGACCACCGCGCCTTCCTACTCATTGGGGCTTGGCCCTTGCCACAACGGTCGGGTCTAGGTCGCACACTTCAGTGCCATCCATTTTTCGGGGCCAGTTGATTCGGCAGGTGAGTTGTTATGCACTCCTTAGCAGATTTTCACTTCCATGACCACCATCTTACTGTCTTAATCGACCAACACCCTTTGTGGGTTGTAGGTTAGCACGCAGTTGGGCATCGTAACTCGGCTTCAGGTTCATGCCGTATTGCTAGTTCTACTTACCAAAAATGGCCTACTTGAAGCTCTCGACTCCATGGGATGACTCAACGAGGCAATCGCCCTGTACTACTTATTTAAAGTTTGAGAATAGGTCAAGGGCATGGCGCGTCCAATGCCTCTAATCATTGGCTTTACTCGATAAAACTCGCATCTGAGCTCCAGCTATCCTAAGAGAAACTTTAGAGGGAACCAGCTACTAGATGGTTCGATTAGTTTTTTGCCTCTATATCCAAGTCAAATGAACGATTTACATGTCAGTATCGCTGCAGGCCTCCACCAGAGTTTCCTCTGGCTTCGCCCCACTCAGGATAGTTCACCATCCTTCGAGTCCTGATAGGGATGCTCGCACTTGAACCCTTCTTGAAAGATCGAGGTCGGTCGACAGTGCACCAACTAGGGAACTCGCCAATCAGCTTCCTTGCGCCTTACGACTTTACTCGCCCATTGACTCGCATGCATGTTAGACTCCTTGGTCCATGTTTCAAGATGGGTCGAATGGGGAGCCCGCTGGCTGATGCCGGGAGCACGCAGTTGCCGAAGCACCACCGCGATGGCGCATGCTGCCAGCTAAGATCTCAACGATCACGTCTCTACGAGCACATCAAAGGCTCGAGCTTGGGCCACCATCGCGATCCATGTCAGTGCACACCCCGAGTCGACCGACAGACTGGCTCATGGCCGTTCTACATCCGACTGAGGTGTATCATTGGCCCCCATCCGCTTCCCTCCTAACAATTTCAAGCACTCTTTGACTCTTTTCTCAAAGTCCTTTTCATCTTTTTCTCACGGTACTTGTTCGCTATCAGTCTTTCGCTTGTATTGAGCCTTTGACGAAATTTACCACCCTATTAGGTCTGCATTCCCCAACAACCTGACTCGTCGATAGTGCCTCGTGGTGCGACAGGGTCCAGGTGAGACGAGGCTTTCACCTTCTCTTGTGCCCCTTTCCAGGGGACATGGGCCTCGATCCATCGCTGAGGATGCTTCTCCAAACTATAATTTAGGCGCCAAGGGTGCACGATTTTCAAGCTGGCTTTTCCTGGTTCGCTCGTCATTCCTAGAGGAATCCTTGTTAGCTTCTTTTCCTCTACTTATTGATATGCTTACACTCAGTGGGTGGTCTTGCCTAACCTGGGGTCATATCTCGGTCGATTGATCGTTTGGTTCGTGAGCCGTGAGTGAAAGACGCGCGCACGAGAGATCACGAGGCTTTCTCTACCACCGCTAAGCCATGACGCGGCATCACTTGAGGCTGTTTTTTAGGCTAACTGCGAGCCGAAGGTGCATAGGAGGCCAACATTCGCCCCGCAATGGTCCCTCCCCTCCCCGAAGGGATGCGGGGTGGTTGGGGCCGATGGTGCTCGACACCCAGGCAGACGTGCCCTTAGCTTGATGGCTGTGGGTGTAACCTGCGTTCAAAGACTCGATGGCTCATAGGATTCTACAATTCACTCCAGGTATCGCATTTCGCTACATTCTTCATCGATGCGAGAGCCAAGATATCCATTGTCAAGAGTCATTTTATACATCATTTAAGGACAACATGACTGCCAGTCGCGCACCAAAATCAGGGCGACTGGGGTGTGCTTTTTCATTCGAGTTCCTTGGTGCATCCTGTGCTGTGGATTTTGTTGTTGCGCGTGACGAGGGGCTTGGGCGTGAGCCCGCACACCCTTGCCGAGCAAGGTGGGACGAGTGGCTCGAGAGCCCTCCGCCCCGCTGATGTGTTTACAACGTGTTCACAGGTCATTTCACAGAGTGAGTTTTCGACAATGATCCTTCCGTAGGTTCACCTAGAAAAACCTTGTTACGACTTCCTCTTCCCTTAAATGATAAGGTTCAGAAGACTTCTCGCGATGTCGTGAGCGGTGAACCGCCCACGACGTCGCGATCCGAACACTTCACCAGACCATTCAATCAGTAGGAGTGACAGGCGGTGTGTACAAAGGGTAGGATCATAGTCAACGCAAGCTGATGACTCGCGCTTACTAGGAATTCCTTGTTGAAGACCAACAATTGCAATGATCAATCCCCATCATGATGAAATTTCAAAGATTACCTGCACTTGTCGACCAAGGTTATAAACCCATTGGATACATTAGTGAAGCGCACGTGTGGCCCAGACCATCTAAGGGCATCATAGGCCTGCTGTTGCCTCAAACTTTGTTGGCTTAAGTGGCCATAGTCCCTCTAGGAAGCTGACCGCGAAGGGTCACCTCCACGTAGCTAGTTAATAGGCTGAGGTCTCGTTCGTTAATGGAATTAACCAGACAAATTGCTCCACTAACTAAGAACGACCATGCACCACCACCCATAGAATCAAGAAAGAGCTCTCAATATGTCAATCCTTACTATGTCTAGACCTGGTAAGTTTCTCCGTGTTGAGTCAAATTAAGCCGCACGCTCTGCTCTTGGTGGTGCCCTTTCATTAATTCCTTTAAGTTTCAGCCTTACAATCATACTCCCCCCAGAACCTAAAGACTTCGATTTCTCATAAGGTGTCAGTGGAGTCCTAAAAGCAACATCCGTTGATCCCTGGTCGGCATCGTTTATGGTTGAGACTAGGACAGTATTTGATCATCTTCGAGCTCCCAACTTTCATTCTTGATTGATGAAAACATCATTGGCAAATGCTTTCGCAGTTGTCTGTCTTTCATAAATCCAAGAATTTCACCTCTGACTATGAAATACGAATGCCCCCGACTGTCCCTGTTAATCATTACTCTGATCCCGAAGGCCAACAGAATAGGATCAAAATCCTATGATGTTATCCCATGCTAATGTATTCAGAGCGTAGGCTTGCTCTAAGCACTCTAATTTCTTCAAAGTAATAGCACCGGAGGCATGACCCAGCCAATTAAGGCCATGAGCGCATCGTCGACAGTAGGGACGAGCCAACCGATGCACACCGTAAGCGAATCGACCAACCCATCCCAAGGTCTAACTATGAACTTTTTAACTGCAACAACTTAAATATACACTATTGGAGCTAGAATTACCGCAGCTGCTAGCACCATACTTGCCCTCCAATGGATCCTCGTTAAGGGATTTAGATTGTACTCATTCTAATTACCAAACTCGAAGAGCCCGGTATTGTTATTTATTATCACTACCTCCTCGTGTTAGCATTAGGTAATTTACATGCCTATTACCTTCTTGGATGTGGTAGCCGTTTCTTAAGCTCCCTCTACAAAATCGAACCCTAATTCTCCGTCACCCATCACCATCATAGTAGGTGTCACATCGTCAATTGCGAGATCAGCGCAACTCTAGTGTGATGGCGCTAGATGTGTCCACCTAACCAACCCAACATTTTAAGCTCGTGCCAAAAGATGCGACTCCCTTGGGCTCGCTCGTTAGGCACCATGTCGAGGGACAGGGACGAGGGGGTTGGCTCATAATGGGCGTTTGTGGTCTAGCTGGTGCGCCCACCGCTGCTGCACACTAGGCAAGCAGCCCATGTCGTCCCTACTAGGAGCTGCCGAGGAATCCCACCTGTTCCTGGGGTTCATGCGACACAGCTCCCCTGGCTCATTCGCTGGGTATCACATCGAGGGAAAGGGATGCGGGGGCGGCTACACGATGAGCGCCCGTGGCCTGGCTGACGCGCCCACCACTGCTACACACTGGGCAAGCAACCCATGCCATGCCTAGTGGGGGCTGCCGAGGCATGCCTCCCATGCCCAAGGTCCGTGCGATGCGGCTCCCTTGGCACGCTCGCTAGGCACCACGTCGAGGGGTAAGGACGAGGGGGCTGGCTCGCGATGGATGACCGTGGCCTGGCTGGCGCACCAACCGCTGTCACACGCTGGGCAACCAGCCCATGCGGTGCCTACTAGGGGCTGCCGATGCATGCCTCCCGTGCCCAGGGTCCATGCGCGTGGTTCTACTGGCTCGCTCGCTAGGTAGTAAGCCAATGGGCAGAGGCGAGGAAGCTGGCTCACGAAGGATGATCATGGCCTGGCTGGTGCACCCACTGCCACCGTACGCTGGGCAAGCAGCCCATGCCGTGCCTGCTTAAGGTTACCGAAGCATGCCTCCCATGCCTAGGGTCCGTGCAATGCGGCTCCCTTCGCTTGCTCACTGGGCACCATGTCGAGGGTTAGGGACGAAGGGGCTGACAAGTGATAGGGGCTAGTGGCCTGGCTGGTGCACCCACCGCTACAGCAAGCTGGGCAAGCTGCCCATGCCGTGCCTGCTGGGGCTGCCAAGGCATGCCTCCCTTGTCTAGTGTTCTTATGACGCGGCTCCCCTCGCTCTCTCATTGGGCAGTACTTTACTGAGGGACAGCATCAAAGGATAAGTTTTTGTTAGATATTTATATTTTTTGTTGGAGTAACACTTGGTTCCCTAATGGTTCCTGATATGTTCCAAGTGTTTTTCCCTTGTGTTTCTCATTCTCTACAAGCCTAAAGGACTCTCCATGAGTCAAGCATCTCATCTCTTTTTAAGTCTTCTCCAAGCCTTCTTATCTGCTTTCAATCGATTTGGATATGCTTAAGGAGGTGGTTCCCGTTCAGGACTCTTCTCAAGCCTTATCTCCTTTGGCTTTCGGGATAAACATCTTTTTCTTATCCTTCTATTGCCTTAATCCTCCTCTAGCCAAAAGCCATATCCTTTCTTTGTGGAATATCTTCACTTGCTGGATTTTCTATCTATGCCAAGTTGAGTTCCTGAAATCTACCCTGTGTTCCCGTCACTGGACATATTTGCACCAGTATGTGTTGGTGCTTGCTTGAGGCATCTCTGCCGCTTTCCCTCTAAGTGGGCTTGTGGGTCTGTTTGTGTGCTTCATCCCTCGCTCCACAATGTTCCTAGCTCATTAGCGTATCTCGCCACTATGAGTATGAAACTTGATTTCTCATCAAGTCTCTCATATTCGTTCCCATATCTAACTCACGAGTTTTTGCCTTGGCACTTAGATTCCAGGGTCTGACAAACCACCCCCACCAGAAGAACCCAACGCCCTCATCGGCTTGTTGTTATGGTACGCCTTGATTTGGTCCTCAAATTGCCACAATATGGTATCTTTTTTCCAACTCGCATCCACCTCACTGTTGCTTTCCACTGGACTAAGTAGCATGTCCTCCAATTCATCTTATTATAGCCCTTCATTCAATAATCAAGGATCTTCTCTATCTCCTTATCAAATTGAACTCGAGTTACCGGCGGTGCACGCTTAGCCTGTTTGCGTCCGCGATCGGCATCTTCCTGAAACTCTTTGAGGAAGCTCGCGTGTAATGTTGGGTGCATCCTCAGATGTTGCGGTAGCTTTAACCTTAGCTATTGCTCCAACTTTCTTCCCGATCATTTGATCAACATTCCTACTTGAAGGCAATGTCTTGGGAAGTTTCGATGGCATCCTACTGTTGAATTCCCTCAACACTTCAGCACTCTCGTCAGGTACCTCCACCATCTGATCTGGTTTCACCTTGGATAGTGCTGCCAGCATCATCACTTCAGCTTTTTGTAGTTCTGACTTAAACCGCTTTTTAGATTGTAACCCGATCTGCTTCTTGTTTACCGAAAACTCCCTTGCTGCTTCGATTCTAATTAGGCTCGGGGCTCACTCGTTAGCCACGAGTAATCTACCTAAGTGGGGCATCACCAAATGCCTTGGCTTGTCTGAAGGATTCTAGACCTAAGATAACATCGAAGTCATCTAACTGAGTTATGGCATTCCTTTCCTCTTCCTCGAGGGAATCCTTTGATACTTTGAGCGTCGCTAACATCTTCTTGCGTGGACAGTCGTGTGCTCTATATGGCCCGTTGCATAAGAAGCAACCCCTTTGGTCCACATTCTTTCCCTTATCTTTCAAAGGGGATGAGCTCCGATGCTTGCTGGACTTGGCATTCTTCTTTTTCTTGCACTTACCATTGGGCTTTTTCATCTCTTTCCAGCCGGAAGCATCACCTACATACTTGAAATCCACCAAGTTGTTTGCCATGAAAAATGCTGGGGGCAAGTCTTTGACACCTTGCCGCCTCAGTTCTGGTTGAGCCCACGGCTGCAAGCCTGATAGGAAGTTAAACAACCTATCCTCCTCTGACATGTTTTTGATGTCTAACATTAGGAAACTGAACTCCTTCACAAAGTTGCGCACTGAGCCCATCTGCTTCAAGCGCTTTAGTTGTTCCCTAGCCATGAACGAAGTGTTATATCGCAGGAATTGCTCCTTCAATTCCTTTTTGAGTGCCTCGCATGAATCAATGCTAGGTTTTCCCATGATAGCATCATCTTGCATATGGGTGCGCCACCAAAACTTAGCATCACCAGATAAGTACATGGATGTGGTCATTACCTGACCGTTTACGAGCACTCGAGCAGCTTTGAAATACTGCTCCATATCCCACAAGAAGTTCTCCAACTCCTTGGCATTCCTCTCTCCAGAGAACGACTTTGGTTCTGGCACTTCAGCTTAGCCACAGTAGAGTCCGCTCCTACTGTTGATGTATGGGCAGCCTTTTTCAGCAACACGATCTCGGTCTTAAGGCTCCTCATAGTCTCCTTGAGGTTTTCAATGTCCTCTACCATCGAGGATTGTCGTTGGGCAATTATCTCCATCAACTCTGCCAATGTGCATGTCAACCCCTCTGACGATGCATTAACGATCTCTTCCAACCGAGTGACACGCTCTCGCATCAACTCACTCCCTCTTGGCATGGGGCCTTAGCAGCGATAAGATAAACCACAAGTTTAAAAAAGTGGTGATCGAAACTATGCTTTAATACCAAACTATCAGACTGTCTGTTGCCAGATCAACAAAGCCCTAGTGTGATGGCTCTAAGTGCGTCCACCTAGGCAGCCCAACTTTCTAAGCCCACGCCAAGCGAAGAAGAAGAGATAACAATGTAAAAGCAAAGTAAGGAGACAGTATTACGAGAACTCTTTCTCAACCTTTATTCAAAATAAAAGAACTATTTACAAAAGAAGCGTCTCTCTCCAAGAGTACCCAAAGCCTCTACCTACCCACACACTTGAGTTTGTATCACTCAATGTCTTTACAACTGAACCTAAGCCCTTTTTTTATACTAGTTTAGGAGTGTCCTACTCAAACAGTCTCTCTTAGTTATCCCACGTTATTCAAATAGGCCACCCAATCTTGATCACGAATCTTTTGTCCCAATGAGGCTTATCTTCAAAGTTTAGATCGCATCCTCCTCCTGCAAGGACTCTCCATGAGTCAAGGATCTTCGGATAGCATCCTTCTCCCGCATGGACTCTCCATGAGTTAAGGATATTTGGATAGCATCCTTCTCTTGCAAGGACTCTCCTTGAGTCAAGGATCTCATCTCCTTTGAAGTCTTCTTCAAGCTTTCTTATCTGCTTTTGATCGATTTGGATATGCTTGAGGAGGTGGTTCCCATTCAAGACTCTTCTCGAGCCTTATCTCCCTTGGCTTTTTGGATAGACATCTTTTTCTTATCCTTCTATCGCCTTGATCCTCCTCTAGCCAATAGCCATATCCTTTCTTTGTGGAATATCTTCGCTTGCTGGACTTTCCAACCATGCCAAGTTGGGTTCCCGAAATCTGCCCTGTGTTCCCGTCACTCGACATCTTCGCACCACTATGTGTCGGTGCTTGCTTGAGGCATCTCTACCGCTTTCCCCTTAAGCAGGCTTGTGACCATGCCTATGCCTTGGCACTCAGATTCAAGGATCTGACAGTAGGCAATTATCTTACCATCGAAAGTTGATAGGGTAGAAATTTGCATGATGCGACACCAACACGATGGCCTTGCGATCTGTCTAGTTATCATGAATCATCAGAGCAATGGGCAAAGCCCGCGTCCACCTTTTATCTAATAAATGCGCCCCTTCCAGAAGTTAGGGTTTGTTGCACGTATTAGCTCTAGAATTACTATGGTTATCTGAGTAGTAGGTACCATGAGACAAACTATAACTGTTAATGAGCCATTCGCAGTTTCATAGTTTGAGTTAGTTCACACTTACACATGCATGGCTTAATCTTTGAGACAAGCATATGACTACTGGGAGGATCAATTAGATAGCATCCTTCGAGACACCACGCCAACTAGGACGGAAGCATGCCGCAAGGTTCACTGAGGCCAAAGCTATCGCGGTCGTCGTTCAAAATCGATGGGACGTGGGATAAATGCTTTCATCTGGATAGGCAGAGGCCGAGGCCACTCCTGTCGCAACAGTTTTTGCACTTGAGGGGACGACCGAGTGCCCATGTGCCAAAGCAGCCACATACCGAAGCAAGCCATGCTTGGAGCACAAGGCTGGGCTTAGGTTTCCACCCATGCCTGCAAGGGACATAGTGCGAAGACAATTGACTCGAATCATCAAATTTTGTTTGTAAAGGCACGCAACACAGGGTCCTAATGTCACCCACGAAAAGCCAACGTATGGCTCGTGGTTGAGCTTGAAGCAACATGCTAGCCAACAGTTCGATGCGGGAGCATGGAGCCTGCCAATGCGCACGACCAGATCACCACTCACACATTGCACGTACAAATGGGCAGCAACAGCACCAAACGAGCTGCAATCCGACGAGTGAAAGGCCCATTAATGCAAGTCATCGAGTGCTGCCGTACCCAAGTCGCTAAGCGTGAAATTGTTTCAATAGCGAAGGACAATTCTTTGATGGCAAGGGACCATCGATGAGGCCTTGGCAGCAGAGGTATCATGCGGTGCCTAGGCTGACCATGTGGCTTACTCAATGCTAATGACTGATGATCATGCGTCGATCGCGCTGCGCAATGAGTCCACCTCGGCAAGCCTCAGCGTCGGGATCCAACCCCGCATCCACCGCCTTAAGGGCCTATGATGAAGCCCTCCGCATGCTCGAAATCCCCCCAGCGATTTGGCCCTCACATAGCATGCATCATCGTTTGTTTCGCCGCCCACACCATCGAGCTTGTCTAGCCACATCCCAACTCATTATCCTACGATTTTTCTCATTTTGTAGCCCATAATTTAACAGATTTCGTTTCCCACGTTTTTCTCACTCCGTTGGCTACTGATCGGGCATCCCACACTCTTCGGCCGACGTCGTCGGCTGCATGCCTGCTGGCGGTGGTGGCCGCCATAGCCACACACCATTGGCTGGATGGGCAAGGTAATAAGCCACCCTACCCATGCCATGCACACTGAGTTTCCCAAGCCCAGCGCTTGTCCATGTGGGATGGGCAGGGGGGGAGCACACATGGCCCGAAGGCACCCAGCAAGCTAGGTGACCACCTCCTTCCTAAAGAGTCTTAAATGAATTTCATGCCCGGCAGGAGGAAATATCAATATGTTTGATCCGCCATAATGGGCCTAAAAAATTATTTACTTGGAATCTTGAGCTGAAATTTTGTACCTAAATGGAGAATAATCATATCTACCACCAAAAAAAATTTCAGGGCAGTCTAAAAAAATTTTTGCAATGAATTTTCTACAGCCGACAATTGAAAAATTATTTGAGTCATTTCGGGACTAATTCGGTGATGAAAAGACCGTAATTCACACCAATTTCGCAACTGGGCATTGCGGCCAACAGGCTGGGGCAGCTGTGCCTCTGCCTCGCCCAGGGTGCATGCTAGCTGCCCTATCTAGTGCATGCTGGTTGCCCTAGCCACCCCATGGCTGCTCTCAGGGTCCATCACAGCCAGGGGACACGGCCAAGCCCAGCTTGTCCATGAAATCAATGCCCACAGCATGTGCCAAGTCTCACAGCATGCTTGCGGCTAGCTCATTTGCCTGCTGGGGACTGCTGTGGCATCCTTGGCTCGCACGCTGGGCACCTTGTCGAGGGGCAGGGACTAGGGGGCTGGCTCACAATGGGCGCTCATGGCCTGGCTAGCGCGACCACCGCTGCTGCATGTTGGGCAAGCAGCCCATGCCGTGCCAACTGGGGGCTGCCGAGGCATGCCTCCTGTGCCTAGGGTTCATGCGATGTAGCTCCCCTGGCTCGCTTGCTGGGCACCATGCCGAGGGGCAGGGACGAGGGGGCTGGCTCACGATGGGCACCCATGGCCTGGTTGGCATGGCCACTGCTGCCGCACGCTAGGCAAGCAACCCATGCCATGCCTGCTGGGGGTTGCCGAGGCTTGCCTCCCGGGACTGGGGTCCATGCGACGCGGCTCCCCTTGCTCGCTTGCTGGGCACTATGTTGAGGGTCAGGGATGAGGGCGCTGGCTCGCGATGGGCTCTCGTAGCCTCGCTGGCACGCCCACTGCTGTCGCACGCTGGGCAAGCAGCCCATGCCGTGCCTGCTGGGGGCTGTCGAGGCATGCCTCCGATGCCCAGGGTCCCTATGACACAGCTACCCTGGCTCCTCGCTGGGCACCATGTCGAGGGACAGGGACGAAGGTGTTGGCTCACGATGGGCGCCTGTGGCCTAGCTGGAGCGACCACCACTGCCGTACGCTGGGCAAGCAGCCCATGCCATGCCTGCTGGGGGCTGCTGAGGCATGCCTCTCGTGCCCAAGGTTCGTGCAATGCAGCTCCCCTGGCTGGCTCGCTGGGCACCATGTCAAGGGGCAGGGATGAGGGGGCTGGCTCGCAATGGGCACCCATGGCCTGGTTGGCGTGGCCACCACTGTCACATGCTAGGCAAGCAGGCCATGTCGTGCCTACTGGTTACTGTCGAGTCATATCTCCCGTGCCCAGGGTCCCTACGACGCGGCTGCCCTAGCTCACTCGCTGGGCACTACATCGAGGGTCAGGGACGAGGGGGCTTTCTTGCGCTGGGCGCCCGTGGCCTGGCTGGCGCGCCCACCACTGCCGCACACTAGGCAAGCAGCCCATGCCGTGCATGCTGGGGGCTGCTGAGGCATGCCTCCTGTGCCCAGGGTCCCTACGACGCAGCTGCCTGGCTCCTCACTGGGCACCATGTAGAGGGTCGGGGATGATCGGGCTGGCTCGCGATGGGCACCATGTAGAGGGTCGGGGATGACCGAGCTAGCTCGCGATGGGCACTACTGGCCTTGCTCGCGTGCCCACAGCTGCTGCATACTGGTCACATGGCCCAGCCGTGCCTACTGAAGGCTGCCAAGGCATGCCTCCCGTGCCTCGGGCCAGTGCGACGTGGCCTCCTTGGCTCACTCGCTGTGCACTATGTCGAGGCATAGGGACAACGGGGTTGGCTCACGATGGGCACCCTTGGCTTGGCTGGCGCACCCACCGTTGTCGCATGCTGGGCAAGCAGCCCATGCCGTGCCTATTGGGGGCTGCTGACGCGTGCCTCCTGTGCCCAGGGTCCATGCAGTGCGACCTCCCTAGCTCGCTCGCTGGGCACTACATCGAGGGTCAGGGACGAGGGGGCTGGCTCGAGATGGGCGCCCGTGGCCTGGCTGGCGCAACCACCATTGCCACACGTTGGGCAAGCAGCCCATGCCATGCCTACTAGGAGCTGTCGAGGCTTGCCCCTCGTGCCCAGGATCCGTTCGACGCTGCTCCCCTGGCTTGCTCGCTGGAAAGTAAGTCGAGGGGCAGGGATGAGGGGGCTGGCTCGCGATGGACGCCCGTGGCCTGGCTGGCTCGCCTACCACTATCGAATGCTAGGCAAGCAGCCCATGCCGTGCTTGCTGGGGGCTGTCCAAGCATTTGGCTACCTTAAGAGAGTTATAGATACTTCAACCGTTTACCCGAGCTTGGTTGAATTTCTTTACTTTGACATTTAAAGCACTGGGTAGAAATCACATTGACATTTACGAGGACAGGCATGGTCGCACTCGAACCTTTCTCAAAAGATCAAGGTCGGTCGGTGGTGCACCCGCGAGGGATCCCGTCAATTAGCTTCCTTGCACCTTACGGGTTTACTCGCCCGTTGACTCGCACACATGTCGGACTCCTTGGTCCGTGTTTCAAGGCGGGTCGAATAGGGAACCCGCTTGTCAACACTGGGAGTGCGCAGGTGTTAAAGCACCGCCGCGATGGTGCGTGCTGCCAGCCACGATCTCAACAATGACATCTCCACGAGCGTATTAAAGGCTCAGGCCTGGGCCACCATCGCGATCCGTGTCGATTCGCACCTCAAGTCAATTGGCGGACCGGCTCATGGCCATTCCACATTCGACCGAGGTGCATCGCCGACCCTCATTCGCTTCCCTCCCGATAATTTCAAGCACTCTTTCACTCTCTTTTCAAAGTCCATTTCATCTTTCCCTCGCGATACTTGTTTGCTATCGGTCTCTCGCCCGTATTTAGCCTTGGACGGAATTTATCGCCCTATTAGGGCTGCATTCCCAAACAATGAGACTCGTCGACAGTGCCTCATGGTGCGACAGGGTTCGGGCAAGACAGGGCTCTCACTCTCTCCAGTGCCCCTTTCTAGGGGACTTGGGCCTCGATCCATTGCTGAGGACGCTTCTCCAGACTATAATTCAGACGCCGAGGGAGCATAATTTTCAAGCTGGGGCTTTTCCCGTTTCGCTTGCCGTTACTAGGGGAATCCTTGTTAGTTTTTTTCCCCCATTTATTGAGATGCTTAAACTCAGTGGATGGTCCTGCCTGACCTAGGGTCGCATCTCGATTGATCAATCATTGGGTCCGTGAGCCACAAGCGAGCGACACGCATACGAGGGAGCATGAGGCTTTTTCTACTGCCACTAAGCCATGACGCGGCATAGCTCAAGGCTTTTTTTTAGGCCAACCGCAAGCCAAAGGTGCATGAGAGGCCAACATCTACCCCGTGATGGTCCCTCCCCTCCCCGAAAGGATGCAAGGGGCTTGGGGGCGAAGGTGCTTGACACTCAGGCAGACGTGCCCTCGGCCTGATGGCTTTGGGCATAAGTTGCATTCAAAGACTCGATGGTTCATGGGATTCTGCAGTTCACACCAAGTATCGCATTTCGCTATGTTCTTCATCGATGTGAGAACTGAGATATCCATTGTTGAAAGTCATTTTAGACATCGTTTAGGGACGACACAACCACCAGCCGCCCAACGAGATCGGGGTGACTGAGGCATCCTTTTTCATTCGAGTTCCTTGGCGCATCCTGTGCTGTGGGTTTTGTTATTGTACGTGACAAGAGGCTTGGGCACAAGCCACCGCACCTTTGCCGCGCGAGGCGAGATGAAGGGCTCGAGAGGAGCGGCGGTAGGAGCAACGGACCATTCAAACGATAGAAGCGGCGGGCGGTGTGTACAAAGGGCAGGGACATAGTCAACACAAGCTGATGACTCGCGCTTACTAGGAATTCATCATTGAAGACCAATAATTGCAATGATCTATCCCTATCACAATGAAATTTCAAAGATTACTCGAGCTTGTCGGCCAAGGCTATAAACTCGTTGAATACATCAGTGTAGCGCGCGTGCGGCCCGAAACATCTAAGAGCATCACAGACCTGTTACTGCCTAAAACTTCCTTGGCCTAAGTGACCATAGTCCCTCTAAGAAGCAGGCCATGGAGGGTCACTTCCACGTAGCTAGTTAGCAGGCTAAGGTCTCGTTCGTTAACGAAATTAATCAGATAAATCGCTCCATCAACTAAGAATGGCCATGCACCACCACCCATAGAATCAAGAAAGAGCTCTCAGTCTGTCAATCCTTACTATGTTTGGTCCTGGTAATTTTTCCCGTGTTGAGTCAAACTAAGCCGCAGGCTCCATTCCTAGTGGTGCCCTTTCGTCAATTCCTTTAAGTTTCAGCCTTGTGACCATACTTCCCCCGGAACCCAAAGACTTTATTTTCTCATAAGGTGCTAGCAGAGTCCTAAAAGCAACATCTGCTGATCCCTGGTTGGCATCGTTTATGTTAGAGACTAGGACGGTATCTGATCATCTTCGAGCCCCTAACTTTCGTTCTTGATTAATGGAAACATCCTTGGCAAATGCTTTCGCAGTTGTTCGTCTTTCATAAGTCCAAGAATTTCACATCTGACTATGAAATACGAATGCCCCTGTTTGTCCTTATTAATCATTACTCCGATCCCGAAGGCCAACAGAATAGGATTGAAATCCTATGATGTTATCCCATGCTAACGTATTCAGAGCGTAGTCTTGCTTTGAGCACTCTAATTTCTTCAAAGTAATAGCATCGGAGGCATGACCCAACCAATTAAGGCCAGGAGTGGGTTGTCGGCTGTAGGGACGAGCCAATCGGTGCACACCGTAGGTGGACCAGCCAACCCATCCGAAGATCCAACTATGAGCTTTTTGACTGCAACAACTTAAATATACACTATTGTACTAGAATTACTGCGGCTCCTGGCACCAAATTTGCCCTCCAATGGATCCTCATTAAGGGATTTAGATTGTACTCACTCCAATTACAAGACTCGAAGAGCCCAGTATTGTTATTTGTTGTCACTACCTCCCTATATAAAAATTAGGTAATTTACGCGCCTACTGCCTTCCTTGGATGTGGTAGCCGTTTCTCAGGGTCCTTCTCCAGAATCAAACCCTAATTCTTTGTCACCTATCACCACCATAGTAGGCAACTGTCCTACCATCGAAAGTTAATAGGGCAGAAATTTGAATGATGTGTCATCGGCACGATGGCCTTATCATCCGTCGAGTTTATCATGAATCATCATAGCAACGAGCGAAGCCCGCATCGACCTTTTATCTAATAAATGCGCCTCTTCTAGATGTCATGGTTTGTTGCACGTATTAGCTCTAGAATTACTATGGTTATCCGAGTAGTAGGTACCATCAAATAAACTATAACTAATTTAATAAGCCATTCGCAGTTTCACAGTCTAAATTAGTTCATGCTTACACATGCATGGCTTAATCTTTGAGACAAGCATATCACTACTAGCGGGATCAACCAGGTAGCATCCTTTAAAACGCCGCACCAACTAGGATCGAAGCGTGCTGCAAGGCTCGCTGAGGCCAAAGCTATCGCGGTCGTTGTTGAAAATCGATGGGATGTGGGATAAATGCTTTTGCTTGGACAGGCAGAGGCCGAGACCATTCCTGTCGTAACATTTTTCACATCCGAAGGGATGACCGAGTGCCCATGTGCCAAAGCAACTGCATGCTGAAGCAAGCCGCGCTTAGAGCACGAGGCCCGGCTAAGGTTTCCACCCATGCCCGTGAGGGACATGGTGCGAAGACAGCTGACTCGAATCATCAAATTTTGTTTGCGAAGGCACGCGACACAAGGTCCCGATGTCACCCACGAAGAGCCAACGTATGGCTCAAGGTCGAGCTTGAAGCAATGTGCTAGCCGACAGTTCGATGCGTGAGCATGGAGCCTACCAACGCACATGACTAGATCACCACTCACACGCCACACGTGCAAATGGGCAGCAACAGCACCAAACGAGCTGCAAGCCGATGAGTGAAAGGCCCATCGATCATGCTGGTCATTGAGTGTCGCCGCACCCAAGCCACTAAGCGCAAAATTGTTTCGATAGTGAGGGACGATTCTTCGATGGCAAGGGACCATCGATGAGGCCTTGGCAGCAGGGGTGTCACGCCGTGCCCAGGCTGGCCTTGTGGCTCACTCAGTGCTAACGGTTGACGATCGTGTCGTCGATCCCGCTGCACATCGAGTCCGCCTCGACAAATCTGAGTGTCGTGATCTAACCCCACGTTTGCAATCTCGAGGGCCTGCGACGAAGCACTCCGCATGCTCAAAATACCCCCAGCGATTTGGCCCTCGCATAACATGCATCATCGTTAGCTTCGTTGCCAACACTGTCGAGCTTGTCTAGCCACATCCCAGCTCATTATCCCATAATTTTTCTCGTTTTGTTGCCCACTATTTAGCAGATTTCATTTCCCACGTTTTCCCCACTCCGTTGGTTACTGATCGGGCATCCTACACTCTTCAGCAGACGTCGCCGGCCGCCTGCCTGCCGACGGTGGTGGTCGTCACAGCCACGCACCATCAGCTGGATGGGCAAGGCAGCAAGCCGCGCTGCCCATGCCATGTGTGCTAGGTTCCCCGAGCCCAGCGCCTGCCCATGTGGGATGGGCAGGGGGGGAGCACGCATGGCTCGTTGGCACCCAGCAAGCTGGGTGACCATCTCCCCCCTAAAGAGTCTTAAATGAAATTTCACTCGCGGCAGGAGGAAACATCAATATGTCTGAGCCATCATAATGGGTCTAAACAATTATTTACTTGGAATTTTGAACTGAAATTTTGTAATGCATGAAGAATAATCATATCTACCACCAGAAAAAATTTCAAAATTTTCTAGGCGCTAAATTTTTTTAACGAATTTTCTACACCCAAAAATTGAAAAAATCATCAAAAATAGCCCGTGAGTCAAAATGATCCCAAACTTCAGGGGCAGACTCCTTATGAATTACACGATTCATTTGAGTCATTTCAAGACCAATTCCATGATGAAAAGACTGTCAATTCACACTGATTTCGCAACTGGGCATTACGGTCAGCAGGCTAGGGCAGCTATGCCTCTGCCAGGTCCAGGGCACAAGCTGGCTACCCTGTCCAGCGCACCACCAGCCACCTCATGGCTGCCCTCAGGGTCCATCACAGCTAGGGGACATGGCCATGAAATTAACCCCCACAGCACATGCCAAGCCTCACATTATGTCGAAGGGTTGGCTCACGAATAGCGCCCTTGGCAAGGCTTGCGCTGTGCCTGCTGGGGACTGCTGTGGCACCCCTGGCTCACACGCTGGGTAGTAAGTCAAGGGATAGGGATAAGGGGCCTAGCTGGCATGCCCACCGCTGCCCCACGCTGGGCACGCTGCCCATGCCATGCCTGCTAGGGGCTGCCGGGGCAAGCCTCCCGTCCCAAGGGTTCGTGCGATGCAGCTCCCTTGGCTCGCTCGCTGAGCACTATGTCGAGGGTCAGGCATGAGGGGGTTGGCTTGTGGTTGGCACCCGTGGACTGGCTGGTGTGCCCACCGCTACTGTACGGTAGGCAAGCAGCCCATGCCGTGCCTGCTGGGGGCTGCCGAGGCAAGCCTCCGGTGCCCAGTGTCTGTGAGACATGGGTCCCCTGGCTCGCTTGTTGGTTACAATATCGAGGGGCTGGCTCGCGATGAGCACCCGTGGCCTGGCTGACGCACCCACCACTGTGGCATGCTGGGCAAACAGCCCATGCCGTGCCTGCTGAGGGCTCTCAAGGCGTGCCTCTCGTGCCCAGGGTCTGTGCAACGTAGCTCCTCTGGCTCGCTTGCTGGGCACTATGTCGAGGGGCAGGGATGAGGGGCAGGCTCACGATAGGCGTGACTGGCCTCACTGGCGCACCCACCGTTATCGCAAGCTGGGCAAGCAACCCATGCCATGTCTGCAGGGGGCTGCGGAGGCGTGCCTCAGGAGCCCAGGGCCAGTGCAATGCGGCTCCCATGGCCTGCTTGCTGCAAACTATGTCGAGGGGCTGGGTCACGATGGGCACCTGTGGCTTGGCTGACACGCCCACCGCTACTGCACCATGGGCAAGCAGCCCATGTTGTGCCGCCTTAGGGGTGCCGAGGCATGCCTCCTGTGCCCAGGATCCATGCAACGTGGCTGCCCTGGCTCACTACCTGGGCATTACGTCGAGGGACAGGGACGAGGCGGCTGGCTCCCGATGGGCACCCGTGGCCTAGCCGCCGCGCCCACTGCTGTTGCATGCTGGGCAAGCAGCCCATGCCATGTGCCCAGGATCCATGCAACGTGGCTGCCCTGGCTCACTACCTGGGCATTACGTCGAGGGACAGGGACGAGGCGGCTGGCTCCCGATGGGCACCCGTGGCCTAGCCGCCGCGCCCACTGCTGTTGCATGCTGGGCAAGCAGCCCATGCCATGCCTGGTGGGGGCTGCCGAGGCATGCCTTTTATGCCAAGGGTCCATGCCACGTGGCTCCCCTGGCTCGCTAGCTGGGCACTATGTTGAGGGGCAGGGACGAGGGAGCAGGCTCGCGATGGGCGCCACTGGCCTCCCTGGCGCACCCACCGCTACCGCATGCTGGGCAAGCAGCCCATGCCATATCTGCAGGGGGCTGTGGAGGCATGCCTCACATGCCCAGAGTCCATGCGACACGGCTCCCATGGCCCACTCACTACACACTATGTCGAGGGGCTGGCTCACGATGGGCGCCCGTGGCCTGGCTGATGCGCCCACCGCTACTACATGATGGGCAAGCAGCCCATGCCATGCTGCCTGGTGGGTGCCGAGTCATGCCTCCCATGCCCAGGGTCCATGCAACACGGCTGCCCTGGCTCATTCGCTGGGCATTACGTCGAGGGACAGGGACGAGGGGGCTGGCTCATGATGGGAGCCCGTGGCCAGGCTGGCGTGCCTACCGCTGTCGCACGCTGGGCAGCCAGCCCATGCCATGCCTACTGGGGGCTGTGGAGGCATGCCTTTTTTGCCCAGGGTCCATGCAACACGGCTCCCCTGGCTCACTCGCTGGGCACTATGTCAAAGGGCAGGCTCGCGATAGGTGCCATCGGCCTGGCTAGTACGCCCACCGCTACCGCACGCTAGGCAAGCAGCCCATGCAATGTCTGCAGGGGGCTGCCAAGGTGTGCCTGAAGTGCCCAGGGTCTGTGCGACGCAGCTCCCATGGCTCACTCGCTGCACATTATGTCGAGGGGCTCGCACGTGATGGGCGCCCGGGGCCTGGCTCACGCCCCCACCGTTGCAGCTCGCTGGGCCAGCAGCCCATGCCATGCCTGCTGGGGGCTGCTGAGGGATGCCTCTCGTGCCCAGAGTCCATGCAACGTGGCTCCCCTGGCTCGCTCATTGGGCACTATATTGAGGGGCAGGGATGAGGGGGCAGGCTTGCGATAGGCGCCACTGTCCTGGCTGGCGCACCAACCGCTATCGCACACTGGGCAAGCAGCCCATGCCATGTCTGCAGGGGGCTGCAGAGGCATGCCTCATGAGCCTAGGGTCCGAGCGACACGGCTCCCATGTCCCGCTTGCTGTACACTATGTCGAGGGGCTGGCTCACGATGGGCACCCGTGGCCTGGCTGACGCGCCCACCGCTACTGCACCATGGGCAAGCAGCCCATGTCGTGCCACCTGGTGGGTGCGGAGGCATGCCTTCTGTGCCTAGGATCCATGAAACGCAGCTGCCCAGGCTCACTCGCTGGGCATTACACTGAGGGACAGGGACGAGGGGGCAGGCTCGCAATGGGCGCCACTGGCCTGGCTAGTACCCCCACCGCTACCGCACGCTGGGCAAGGAGCCCGTGCAATGTCTGTAGAGGGCTGCCAAGGCGTGCCTCATGTGCCCAGGGTCCGTGCGACACCGCTCCCCTGGCTCGCTCGCTGCGCATTATGTCGAGGGGTTCCGACGTGATGGGCGCCCGAGGCCTGGCTCACGCGCCCACCGTTGCAGGTCGCTGGGCAAGCAGCCCATGCCATGCCTGCTGGGGGCATTCAAGGCGTGCCTCCCATACCTGGGGTCCATGCGACTCGACTCCCCTGTGTCGCTCGCTGCACACTATGTCGAGGGGCTGGCTCAGGATGGGTGTTAGTGGCCTGGCTGACGCGCCCACCGCTGCTGCACACAGGGCAATATGCCCATGCCATGCTGCCTGGTGCCTGCCGAGGCGTGCCTCACATGCCCAGGGTCTGTGCGAGTAGCTCCTCTTGGTCGCTCGCTGGGCACTACGTCGAGGGACAGGGACGAATGGGCTAGCTAGTGATGGGCATCTGTGCCCTGGCTGGTGCACCCACCGCTGCCTCACGCTGGGAAACCAGCCCATGCCATGCCTATTGTGGACTGCCGCTGCATGCCTTCCGTGCCCCATGTCAGTGCGACGCGGCTCCCCTGGCTCGCTCGCTGGGCAGTATGTCAAGGAGCTGGCTCGCGATGGGCGCCCATAGCCTTGCAGGCGAATCCACCGCTGTCGCACACTGGGCAAACAACCCATGCCGTGCCTGCTGGGGGCGGCCGAGGAATGCCTCCCTTGCCTAGGGTCCGTGCGATGCGGCTCCCCTGGCACGCTCGCTGGTTACTATATCGAGGGGCTGGCTCGCGATGGGCGCCCGTGGCCTGGCTGGCGCACCCAGCGCTGCCGCACTTTAGGCAAGTGGCCTATGCCATGCCTGCTGGGCACTGCCGAGGCTTGCCTCCTATGCCCAGGGTCCGTGCGACGCGACTGCCTGGCTCGCTCGCTGGGCACAATGTTGAGGGGCTGGCTCGTGATGGCCACTTGCGGCATCGCTGATGTGTGCGCCACTGCTGCACGCTAGACAAGAAGCCCATGCCATGCCTGGTGCGGGCTGCCAAAGCATGCCTTCCTTGCCCAGGGTCTGTGCAATGTGGCTCCCATGGCTCGCTCGCTGCGCAGTATTTCGAAGGGCTAGGTCGCGATGGACGCCCGTGGCCTAGCTGGTGCACCCTCCGCTGCAGCACACTGGGCAAGCAACCCATGCCATGCCTGCTGGGGGCAGTTGAGGCATGCCACCCGTACCCAGGGTCCGTTCATCATGGCTCGCTCGTTGTGCACTATGTCGAGGGGCTGGCTCGTGATGGGCGCCCGTGGCCTCGTAGTGCCCCCACCGCTGCCACACACTAGGCAAGAAGCCCATCCCATGCTTTCTGGGGGCTGTCGAGGCATGCCTGATGTGCCCAGGGTCCATGCAACACGGGTTCCATGGCTAGCTCGATGCGCATTATGTCGAGGGGCTCACACGCGATGGGTACCCGGGGCCTGATTTTCGCAAACACCGCTGCAGCTCGCTGGGCAAGTAGCCCATGCCATGCCTGCTGGGGGCAGCCAAGGTGTGCCTCTCGTACCCAGGGTCCATGCGACCCGACTCCCCTGGTTCACTCGCTGCACACTATGCCGAGGTGCTGGCTCGCGATGGGGGCCGGAGGCCTGGCTGACGTGCCTACCGTTGCTGCACACTGGACAAGATGCCCATGCCATGGCACCTGGTGGCTGCAGAGGTGTGCCTTCCATACCCAGGGACCGCTCAATGCGGCTCCCATCGCTCACTCACTGCGCACTATGTTGAGGGGCTGCCTCATGATGGGCACCCGTGGCCTGGCTGGCGCCCCCACCGCTGCCACATGCTGGGCAAGAAGCACATCCCATGCCTTTTGGAGGATGCCAAGGTGTGCCTTCTGTGCCCAGGGTCCATGCAACGCGGCTCTCCTAGCTTGCTGGCTGCGCACTATGTCGAGGGGCTGGCTCGCTGTGGCCACTGTGGCCTGGCTGGCGTGCCCACTGCTATCACACGCTGGGCAAGCAGACCATGCGGTGCCTGCTGGGGGCTACTGTGGCTTGCCTCCCGTGCCCAGGGTCCTTGTGATGCAGCTCCCCTGGCTCGCTCGCTGGGCATTAGGTCTAAGCAAAGGGATGATGGGGCTGGCTCATGATGGGTGCCCGTGGCCTGGCTGGTGCGTCCACCGCTGCCGCACGCTGGGCGTGCAGCCCATGATGTGCCTGGTGGGAGCTGTCGTGGCATGCCTTCCTTGCCCAGGGTCCGTGCAACGTGGCTCCCATGGCTCGCTCACTGCGCACTATGGCAATGGACTAGCTTGCGATGGACGCCCGTGGCCTGGCTGGCGCTCCCACCGCTGCCGCACACTAGGCAAGCAACCCATGCCATGCCTGCTGGGGGCTGCCGAGCTGTGCCTCCCATACCCAGGGTCCATGCGATGCGGCTCCCATGGCTCACTCGCTGCGCACTATGTGGAGGGGCTCACTCGCGATAGGCGCCCGTGGCTTGGCTTATGCTCCCACCGCTTCCGTACGCTAGGAAAGAAGCCCATCCCATGCGAGGCTGCCAAGTTGTGCCTCCCGTGCTAAGGGTCCATGCAACGCAGCTCTCCTGGCTCATTCGCTGTGCACTATGTCGATGGGCTGGCTCGCGATGGGCGCTCGTGGCCTCGCTGGCGATCCCACCGCTGCCGCACGCTGGGCAAGCAGCCCATGCCATGCCTACTGGGCGCTGCCAAGGCGTACCTACCATACCCAGTGTCCGTGCGACGCGGCTGCCATGGCTCGCTTGCTGCGCACTATGCTGAGGGGCTGGCTCGTGAAGGGCGCATGTGGCATGGCTGGCGCCCCCACCACTGCCGCATGCTGGGCAAGAAGCCCATCCCATGCCTTTAGGGGGGTGCCGAGGCATGCCTCACGTGCCCAGGATCCATGTGACGCGGCTCTCCCGGCTCGCTGGCTGGGCACTATGTCCAGGGGCTGGCTCGTGATAGGTGCCCATGGCCTGGCTCTCGCGCCTACTGCTGCCGCACGCTGGGCAAGCAGCCCATGCCGTGCCTGCTGGGGGCTGCCGAGGCATGCCTCCAGTGCCGAGTGTCTGTGCGACACCGCTCCCCTGGCTCGCTCCCCGGGCACTATGTCAAGGGGTAGGGACGAGTTGGCTGGCTCACGATGGGCGCCCGTGGCCTGCCTGGCGGGCCCATCGATGCAGCATGCTGGGAAAGCATCCCATTCCGTGCCTGCTGGGGGCTTCCAAGGCATGCCTCCCGTGCCAAGGGTCCATGCGATGCAACTCCCCTGCCTCACTCGCTGAGCAGTAAGTGAAGGGGCAGGGATGAGGGGCCTCGCTTGCGATGGGTGCCCGTAGCCTGGCTGGCGCGCCTATTGCTTCTGCACACTGGACAAGCAGCCCATGCTGTGCCTGCTGGGGGCTGCCTCCCATGCCCAGTGTCAGTGCGATGCGGCTCCCCTGGCTCGCTTGCTGGCACTATATCAAGGGGCTGGCTCACGATGGGCACCCATGGCCTCGCAGGCGCATCCACCGTTGCCGCACACTGGGCAAATAGCCCATGCCATGCCTGCTGGGGGCTGCTGAGGCATGCCTCCCTTGCCCAGGGTCTGTGTGACGTGGCTCCGCTGGCTCACTCACTGGACATTACATCTGGGGACAGGGACGAGGGGGCTGGCTTGTGATGGGCATCCGTGGCTCGGCTAGCATGCCCACCGCTGCCGCACACTGGGCAAGAAGCCTAAGCCGTGCCTTATGGGGGCTGCCGAGGCATGCCTCCCGTGCCCAGGCTCCGTGCAATGTGGCTCCTCTTGCTCGCTCGCTGTACTCTACGTCGAGGGCAAGGACGAGGGGGCTGGCTCGCGATGGGCATCTGTGGCCTGGCTGGCGTGCCCACTGCTGCCGCACGCTAAGGAAGCAGCCCATTCCGTGCCTGTTGCGCACTGTCGAGGCATTCCTCTTGTGCCCAGGGTCCTTGCGATGCGGCTCCCCTGGCTCGCTCGCTGGGCACCATGACGAGGGGCAGGGACGAGGGGGCTGGCACGCGATGGGCACCCGTGGCCTTGCTGGTGTGCCCACCGCTGCTGGATGCTAGGGAAGCAGCCCATGCCGTACCTACTGGAGAATGCCGAGGCATGCCTCCTGTGCCAAGTGTTCGTGCGACGCAGCTCCCCTGGCTCGCTCACTGGGCAGTAAGTGGAGGGGTAGGGATAAGGGGGCTGGCTCGCAATGGGTGCCCGTGGCCTGGCTGGCCCGCCCACAGCTGTTGCACGATGGGAAAGCAGCCCATGGGATGCCTGCTGGGGCTGCTGAGGCATGCCTTCTGTGCCCAGTGTCCTTGCGATGTGACTCCCATGGCTCGCTCACTGGGCACTACGTCGAGGGTCGGGGATGAGGGGGCTGGCTCGCGAAGGGCACCACTGGCCTGGCTGGCGCATGCACTGCTGTTGCACGCTGGGCACTTGGTCCATGCTGTGCCTACTGGGGGCTTCTGACGCATGCCTCCCGTGCCCAGGTCCGTGCTACGCAGCTCCCATGGTTCGTTCGCTGGGCACTATGTCAAGGGACAGGGATGATGGGGCTGGCTCCCGTTAGGCACAAGGGGCCTAGCTGGTGCGCCCACCGCTGCCACATGCTGGGCACTTGGCCTATGCCGTGCCTGTTGGGCGCTGCTGATGTGTGCCTCCCGTGTCCTAGGCCCATGCAACGCGGCTCCCCTAGCTCGCTCGCTGGGCACTACGTCGAGGGTCGAGGACGAGGGGGCTGGCTCACGATGGGCGCCACTGGCCTGGCTGGCGCGCCCACAGCTATCGCACTCTGGGTGCTTGGCCCATGTCGTGCCTGCTAGGCACTGCCGAGGCAGGCCTCCCATGCCTAGGGTCCATGCGATGCGACTCCCCTGGCTCGCTTGCTGGGCACCACGTCGAGGGGCAGGGATGACGGGGCTGGCACGCGATGGGCACCTGTGGCTTTGCTGGTGTGCCGCCGCTGCTGCACGCTAGCAAAGCAGCCCATGCCGTGCCTGCTGGGCGCTGCCGAGGCTTGCCTCCCATGCCTAGGGTCCGTGCGATGCTGCTCCTCTTGCTCGCTCACTGGGCTCTACGTCGAGAGACAGGGACGAGGGGGCTGGCTTGCAATGGGCATCCGTGGCCTGGCTGGCGTGGCCACCGCTGTCGCACGCTAGGGAAGCAGCCCATGCCACGCCTGTTGTGTGCTGCCGAGGCATTCCTTCCATGCCCAGGGTCCTTGTGATGCAGCTCCCCTGGCTCGCTCGTTGGGCACCATGTCGAGGGGCAGGGACGAGGGGGCGGCTCGCGATGGGCACCTGTAGCCTGGCTGGCGTGCCCACCGTTGCTGCACGCTGGGCAAGCAGCCCATGCCGTGCCTGTTGGGCGCTGCCGAGGCTTGCCTTCCGTGCCCACGGTCCGTGCGATGCAGCTCCCCTGGCTCGCTCGCTGGGCACCATGTCGAGGGGCAGTGACGAGGGGGCTGGCATGTGATGGGCGCCCGTGGCCTGGCTGGTGCGCCCATCGCTGCCACATGCTGGGGTGGCAGCCCATGCTGGGCCTGCTGGAGGCTGCCTAGGCATGCCTCCCCTGCCCAGGATCCATTCGATGTGGCTCCTCTGGCTCGCTCGCTGGGCAGTAAGCCGATGGGCAGGGACGAGGGGGCTCGCTCGCAATGGGCGCCCTGGCCTGGCTGGCGCTCCCACCGCTGCCAGACGCTGGGGGCTGCCGTGGCATGAGTCCATGTGGCGCGGCTGCCCTGCCTTGCTCACTGGGCAGTAAGTAGAGGGGGAGGGACTATGTGGCTGGTTCGCGATGGGCCCCCGTAGCCTGGCTGGTGCGCCCACAGCTGCCGCACGCTGGGAAAGTAGCCCATGCCATGCCTGCTGGGGGCTGCCGAGGCATGACTCTTATGCCCAGGGCCTATGCGATGCGGCTCCTCTGGCTCGCTAGCTGGGTTGTAAGTCAAGGGGCAGGGGCGAGGGGGCTGGCTCGTGATGGGTGCTCGTGGCCTGGTTGGCGCGCCCACTGCTGCAGCGCGATGGGAAAGCAGCCCATGCAGTGCCTGCTGGGGGCTGCCGAGGCATGAATGTCGTGCCCAGGGTCCGTGCGACTTGGCTCCCCTACCTCGCTCACTGGGCAGTAAGTGGAGGGTAGGGATGAGGGGGCTGGCTCATGATGGGTGCCTGTAGCCTGGCTGGCACGCCCACAGCTGCCTCACGCTGGGCAACCAGCCCATGCCATGCCTGTTGGGGGCTGCCGAGGCATGCATCCTGTGCCCAATGTCCACGCGACGCGGCTCCCCTGGCTCGCCCGCTGGGCACTACGTCGAGGGTCGGGGACGAGGGGCTGGCTTGTGATGGGTGCCACTAGCCTGGCTGGCGCGCCCACAGCTGACGCACACTGGGCAAGCAGCCCATGCCGTACCTGCTGGGTGCTGCTAGGGCATGCCTCCCGTGCCCAGTGTCCGTGTGGCACGGCTCCCCTGGCTCACTCACTGGGCAGTACTTTACTGTGGGACAGCATCGAGGGACAAGTTTCTGTTAGATATATATATATATATATATATTTATTGGAGTAACACTTGGTTCCTCAATGCTTCCCGATATGTTTTCAAGTGTTTTTTCCTTGTGTTTCTCATTCTCCACAAGCCCAAAGGACTTGCTTCTTTTTTTAGGTCATTATATTGAGGGATGATTTCAGACCTCGGGGCATTGATTGCCGAAAAGAGAGAGACAATTGTTATAGGGGGTTTGGATGGGGGTGGGGGGGAGGACGAATCGAAGCGACAAAGGGCTGAATCTTACTGGATTGTGGCAGCAAGGCCACTTTGCCACTTACGATACCCCATCACGTATTTAAGTCATCTGCAAATGATTCTACCCATCACTCGGTGGGAATCACACTTCAAGGCAGCCCACTAGGCTCCTCAACTGCGCGGGCTTGGCCAACAACACGTGTCTTTGGGGGCCAGGTTGCCCCTATGGCAGGTCGGCAATCGAGCGACGGGCGCATGCATCGCTTCTACCTCGGATTCTGACTTAGAGGCATTTAGTCATAATCCAGTGCACGGTAGCTTTGCGACACTGGCTTTTCAACCAAGCGCGATGACCAATCGTGCGAATCAATGGTTCCTCTCGTACTAGATTGAATTATTATCATGGCATGGGCATCAGTAGGGTAAAACACACCTGTTCACAATGGTCTAAAGCCAGCTCACGTTCCCTATTTGTGGGTAAACAATCCAACATTTAGTGAATTCTGCTTCACAATGATAGGAACAGTCGACATCGAAGGATTAAAAAGCCACGTTGTTATGAACACTTGGCTGCCACAAGCTAATTATCCCTATGGTAACTTTTTTGAGACCTCTAGCTTCAAATTTCGAAGGTCTACAGGATTGATAGGCCACGCTTTCACGGTTCATATTCGTACTAGAAATCAGAATCAAACGAGCCTTTACCCTTTTATTCCACACGAAATTTTGTTCTCGTCGAGCACATCTTAGGACACCTGCGTTATCTTTTAACAGATGTGCCACCCCAGCCAAACTCCCTACCTGACAATGTCTTCCACCCGAATCGACCGACCGAAGCCAACCTTGGGTCCAAAAAGAGGGGCGACGCCCCGCCTCTGATTCACAAAATAAGTAAAATAATGTTAAAAGTAGTGGTATTTCACTTTCGTCATTTCCAGCTGCCACTTATCCTACACCTCTCAAGTCATTTCACAAACTCGGACTAGAGTCAAGCTCAACAGGGTCTTCTTTCCCCGTTGATTCTGCCAAGCCCATTCCCTTGGCTATGGTTTCGCTGGATAGTAGACAGGGACAGTGGGAATCTCGTTAATCCATTCATGTGCGTCACTAATTAAATGACGAGGCATTTGGCTACCTTCAGAGAGTCATAGTTACTCCCGCCATTTACCCGCGCTTGGTTGAATTTTTTCACTTTGACATTCAAAGCACTGGGCAGAAATTACATTATATGAGCATCCGCAGAGACCATCGCAATGCTTTGTTTTAATTAAACAGTCAGATTCCCCTTGTCCGTACCAATTCTGAGTTGGCTGTTTGACGCCCAGGGAAGGCCCCTGAAGGAATCGTTCCTAGTCCATCCTCAGCCGGCATGCACGAATGCTCTGACTGTGGCCGCAGCTTAAGTAGTCTACCAACAGCTGACAGGTTCAGGACTGCGACCCCTGTGCCTAACCCTCAGAGCCAATCCTTTTCCTAAGGTTACGGATCAATTTTGTCAACTTCCCTTGCCTACATTATTCCATCAGCCAGAAGCTGTTCACCTTGGAGACCGGATGCGGTTATGAGTACAACCGGGCGTGGGAGGCACTCGTTCCTCTAGATTTTTAAGGGCCATCGGGGGCGCACCGAACACCACACGACGTGCAGTGCTCTTCCAACCGCTGGACATTACCTCTGGCTGAGCCGTTTCTAGGGTGGGCAGGCTGTTAAACAGAAAATATAACTTTTTCCTAGGCCCCAACCGACATTTTCTAACTCCTTAACGTTACCGTCAGCTGCCATGCAAAGCCAACAATGCAACAATGCAAAATACAAAATAAGAAGACAGTATCATGAGAACTCTTTCTCAACCTTTATTGAAAATAAAAGAACTCTTTACAAAAGAAGGGTCTCTCTTTAAGAGCACCCAAAGCCTCTAGCTACCCACACACTTGAGTTTGTATTACTTGATACGTTTACAACTGAACCCAAGCCCCCTTTTTATACTAGTTGAGGAGTGTCCTACTCAAACACTCTCTCTTAGTTATCCCACGTTTTTCGGATAGGCCACCCAATCTTGATCACGAATCTTTATCTCATTGAGGCTTATCTTCAAAGTTTGGATAGCATCCTTCTCTCATAAGGACTCTCCTTGAGTCAAGGATCTCATCTCCTTTGAAGTCTTCTCTAAGCCTTCTTATCCACTTTCAACCGGTTTAGAAAGGCTTGAGGAGATGGTTTCCATTCAAGACTCTTTTTGAACCTTATCTCCCTTGGCTTTTGGGATAGACATCTCTTTCTTATCCTTCTATCGCCTTGATCCTTCTCTAGCCAATAGCCATATCCTTTCTTTGTGGAATATCTTTGCTTGCTAGACTTTCCATCCATGCCAAGTTGGGTACCCGAATTCTGTCCTGTATTCCCGTTACTGGACATATTCGCACCACCATGTGTTGGTGGTTGCTTGAGGCGTCTCTGCCGCTTTCCCCTTAAGCGGGCTTATGGGTCTGTTTGTGTGCTTCATCCCTCACTCCACAACATTCCCTACTCACCATCGAATCTCGCCACTATAAGCATGAAACTCGATTTCTCACCAAGTCTCTCACATTCGTTTTCATATCTAACTCATGTGTTCTTACCTTGCTAGCATGGTCCTCTACACTTATAGGTTCGGGCATGGAGCAAGACTTACCATGCCTATGCCTTGGTACTTAGATTCAAGGGTCTGACAAACCACCGACCAGAAGAGCTCGACGCCTTCATCGGCTTACTATTATGATACGCCCTGATCTGGTCCTCGAATTGCCACAATGTGGTATCGTTCTCCTAACTCGCATCCACCTCATTGGTGCCTTTCCACTGGACTGCGTAGTATGTCCTTCAATTCATCTCACTATAGCCTTCTGTTCGATGATTAAGGATTTTTTCTATTTCCTTATCAAATTGAACTCGAGTTACCAACAGTGCACACTTAGCTTGCTTGCATCTACGATCGACATCTTCCTGAAACTCTTTGAGGAAGCTCACATGGAATGTTAGGTATATCTTTAGATGTTGCGGTAGCTTTAATCTGTAAGCTACTGCTTTAAGTTTCTTCTCGATCTTAAATGTTCCATCATACCTTAGGATAAGGCCTCGATAAACTCCCTTCTTTGTGATTTTCTTCCAAATTTGGGGTGTCAGCTTTAGTAGCACCTTGTCCCCAACTTGGAACTCAGTATCACGTCTCTTTTTGTCAGCATATTTCTTCATACGCCTCTGTGCATGGGGCATCGTTGGTTGTTGCCTAAAAGCACTCTGCGGGACTTGGACCTGTCAATGATGAGTGATGGATGTTGTGGCAAAACTACGCTACATCCAACAATTAAAGCCAATCTCTTTAGCTTGCAGTCACGTAACGCCGCAAATACTCCTCCAGCAAGCTATTTACCCTCTTCGCTTGACCATCTGTCTGTGGATGGTTTGCTGTGGAGAATTTGAGTTTTGTTCCCATCATGTTTAGCAACACTGTCCAAAATATTTTCGTGAATCTGGCATCTCTGCTACTCACAATGTCTTTCAGCACCCAAATAACTTAACAACATGTTTGAAAAATATCTCAGTGGCCATATCAGCTGGGCACGCTCGGGTAACGGGAACAAAGATAGCATACTTTGAGAACCTATCAACAATCACCATTATAATGGATAGTTCCTTTACCTTTAGGAAACCCACAATGAAATCTATTAACACTGACTCCTATAGGTGTTCCGGAATGGGCAAGGGTTGGAGCGAACCCGCTTCCCTCCTTCTATCTGTTTTGTCCTGATGGCACATTAAGCATGTGCGAACATAGGCCTCCACATCTTCCATCAATCTTGGACCAGTAATAGGCTCTTGTCAATAGTGCGAGCATCCTCTCGATGCCCAGGTGACCTGCCCATAGCGGGTCATGGGTTTCCCTCGGCAACTGTTTTCGAAGTCCTCCAGACTTAGGCACAAACAGTCTGTCTCCTTGAGCATATAGCAACCCATCCTCGATCTAGTATCTTCGGATCAAGCCTTTGCTCAACCTCCTCCATGAGTCGGGCATACTCGGTATCTTCCTTAGCTATCGATCTTATTTGCTTGAGTAAGTCGCTCTAGACACCCATCAGAGCAGCCACATAAGTTTGTACTTTTATGCGGCTTAGTGCATCAGCAACAACATTTTGTTTGCCTGGTTTGTGTTCCCACACAAAATCAAACTCTGCCACAAACTTTTGCCATCTTGCTTGTTTCAGAGATAGCTTTTTCTGCGAGCAAAAATAGGTATTAGCGACATTGTCAGTAATTACCTTAAATTTCGTCCCAAGCAAGTAATGCCGCCATGTCCCTAGGCAATGGACAACAGCCGTCATCTCCTTTTCATGAGTCAAATAACGCTGCTCTGCAGCCTTGAGTTTTCGACTCTCGAATGCCACGGGATGGCCATTCTACACCAACAGACCCCCAATTGCTGGATCAAAAGTGTCCGTGACTACCTCCAATGGCTCTTCAAAGTTTAATAGGGACAGCACTGGTTCTGAGGCTATTGCCAATTTTAATCCCTCAAAAGCCTTATTGTATTCATCGGTCCAAACCCACATGCTATCTTTCTTTAGCAACTCCGTCAAACGACTGTTCTTGCTCGAATATCCTTTGATGAACCATTTGTAATAGTTTGTGAGCCTAAGGAATGATCGCAATTCAGCAACTTTTTGTGGGGCTGGCCACTCCATGATGGCCTTCACTTTCCTTTCATCCATCCATATCTATCCATTCCTGACCCAATGTCCCAAGAATGCCACTTCTTACTTGCAAAACTCGCATTTTTCCTTCTTAATGTATAGCTAGTGCTCTCGTAGCCGCATCAATACTAGTCGCAAATGGTTTGTGTGGTCATCTAGGGCCTCGCTATAGACCACAGTGTCATCCAAGTATACTACAACAAATTTGTCCAAAAACTCAAACAATACGTCATTCATAAGATTGTAAAAGGTAGCAAGTGCATTGGTTAGCCCAAAGGGCATTACCATGAACTCATAAGAGTCGTACCTTACGACGCATGCGGTTTTTGCTTCGTCCCCCTTAGTTATTCTGACTTGCCAGTATCCCAATTGCAAGTCTAGCTTCGTACAGTACTTGGCTTGATAACTGATCAAATAAGTCAGTAACGTTTCGCACCGGATATTTGTTCTTTATCGTTACTTTGTTTAATGCTCAGTAATCAACACACATTCTCAGCGAGCCATCTTGTTTTCGCTGGAATAGCACAGGTGCACAATAAGGGGCGTTCGAGGTTGAATGAAACCCACTTCCAACAGCTCGTCGAGTTGCTTCCGTAGTTCAGCTAGTTACGATGGGGGCATTCGATATGGTGCTTGAGTAAGGGGTCTAGCACCCGAAAGTAACTTGATCATATGATCAAGATTCCTCCTTAAAAGTAATGTCTTAGGGAGCTCCAGTGGCATCGTGTCGCTGAATTCCCTCAACACTTCAGCGATCTTGTCGGGCACCTTTACAACCTGATTTGATTTTGCCTCAAATAGTGCTGCCACCATCGTCACTTCACCCTTCCACAGTCCTGACTTAAATTTCTTTGCAGATTGCCACCCAATTAGTTTCTTGTCTGCTGAAAGCTCTCTTGCTGCTTTGGTTCTAATTAGGCTCGGGGCTCGCTCATCAGCCACAAGTAGTCCACTTAAGTGGGGCATCACTGATGCTTTGGTTTGTTTGAAGAATTCTCGACCTAAGATAACATCAAAGTCATCTAACTGAGTTATCATGAAGTTGGAAGTACCTTTCCATTCGCCTACTTCAAGGGTCATAGTGGCAGCTCCGCATACTACCTTCGCCTCAGCATTCACTGCTTTGAACTTGACCGAGGCTGGAGAAAGCTTAGGCCTGAGCTTTCCCAATTCTCTTTCCATGATGAAATTGTTGGTAGCTCCCGTATCCAACATTGCCATTGCATTCTTCCCGTTTACCTTCATCGGGACATAGATGAACCCTTTCTGCAAGTTCTTAGGTGTGATTGCATTCAGCAACTGGATTGGATTCACCCGAGTTGTGGCATTCCCTTCCATTTCCTTGGAGGAATCCTTAGCTGCCATGAGCGCCACTAACTTCTCCTTGCGAGGACAGTCGCATGCTCTATGTGGCCCGTTGCATAAGAAGCAACCCCTTTGGTCCATATTCTTTCCTTTTCCTTTTAAAGGGGATGAGCCTCGAGGCTTGCTGGACTCAGCATTCTTCTTTTTCTTGCCCTTACCATTGGGATTTTTCATCTCTTTTCCAGCTTTCCCTCGTTTCTCACCTTTCTTTTCAAGAGTACCACCTGTGTACTTGAAATCCACCAAGCTATCCGCCACGAAAATTGCTGATGGCAAGTCTTTGACACCTTGCCACCTCAGTTTTGCTTGAGCCCATGGCTGCAAGCTTGATAGGAAGTTAAACAACCTATCCTCCTCTAACATGTTCTTGATGTCCAACATTAGTGAACTGAATTCCTTGACAAAGTCATGCACTAAACCTATGTGCTTCTGGAGTTTTAGTTGTTCCCTAGCCATGAACGAGGTGTTGCATGGTAGGAAATTGCTCTTTCAATTCCCTTTTGAGTGCCTTCTATGAAGCAATGCTAGGCCTTCCCATGATAGCGTCATCCTGCATATAGGTGCGGGATCAGTGCAACTCTAGTGTGATGGTGCTAGATGCGTCCACCTAACCAACCCAACTTTCTAAGCCCGTGCCAAAAGAAGAATAAGAGCTAACAATGCAAAATGCAAAGTAAGAAGACGGTATTATAGGAACTCTTTCTTAACCTTTATTGAAAATAAAGAACCTCTTTACAAAAAAAAAAGGTCTCTCTCTAAGAGCACCCAAAGCCTCTAGCTACCCAAAAACTTGAGTTTGTATTACTCGATGTATTTACAACTGAACCCAAGCCCTTTTTTTATACTAGTTGAGGAGTGTCCTACTCAAACACTCTCTCTTAGTTATCCCACGTTTTTTGGATAGGCCACCCAATCTTGATCACGAATCTTTATCTCATTGAGGCTTATCTTCAAAGTTTGGATATCATCCTTCTCTCGCAAGGACTCTCCTTGAGTCAAGGATCTCATCTTTTGAAGTCTTCTCTAAGCCTTCTTATCTGCTTTCAACTGGTTTGGATAGGCTTGAGGAGGTGGTTTCCGTTCAGGACTCTTTTCGAGCCTTATCTCCCTTGGCTTTTGGGATAGACATCTCTTTCTTATCCTTCTATCGCCTTGATCCTCCTCTAGCCAATAGCCATATCCTTTCTTTATGGAATATCTTCGCTTGCTAGACTTTCCATCCATGCCAAGCTGGGTTCCCGGATTCTGCCCTGTGTTCCCGTCACTGGACATATCCGCACCACCATGTGCTGGTGCTTACTTTAGACATCTGCGCCGCTTATGGGTCTATTGGTGTGCTTTATCCCTCGCTTCATAACGTTCCCAACTCACTATCAAATCTCACCACTATAAGTATGAAACTCGATTTCTCACCAAGTCTCCCGCATTCGTTTTCATATCTAACTCATGCGTTTTTACCTTGCTAGCGTAGTCCTCCACACTTGTAGGTCCAGGCATGGAGCAAGACTCACCATGCCTATGCCTTAGTACTCAAATTCAAGGGTTTGACAATAGGCAACTATCCTACCATCGAAAGTTGATAGGGCAGAAATATGAATGATGTGTTGCCGACATGATGGCCTTGCAATCCGTCGAGTTATCATGAATCATCAGAGCAACGGGCGAAACCCGCATCGACCTTTTATCTAATAAATGCGCCCCTTCTAGAGGTCGGGGTTTGTTGCACATATTAGCTCTACAATTACTATGTTTATCTGAGTAGTAGGTGCCATTAAACAAACTATAACTAATTTAATGAGCCATTCCCAGTTTTACAGTCTGAATTAGTTCATACTTACACATGCATGGCTTAATCGTTGAGACAAGCATATGACTACCAGCAGGATCAACCAGGTAGCATCCTTTGAGACACGCGCCAACTAGGACCGAAGCGTGCCACAAGGCTTGCTGAGGCCAAAGCTGTCACGGTCATCGTTCAAAATCAATGGGACGTGGGACAAATGCTTTTGCTTGGACAGGCAGAGGCCGAGGCCAATCCTGTCAAAACACTTTTCGCACTGAAGGGGATGATCGAGCACCCATGTGCCAAAGCAGCCACATGATGAAGCAAGTCGCACTTGGAGCATGAGGTCCGGCTTAGGTTTCCACCCATGCCCGCGAGGGACATGGTGCAAAGACAACCGACTCAAATCATCGAATTTCGTTTGCGAAGGCACTCAACACAGGGTCCCAATGTCACCCGCAAAAAGCCAACGTATGGCTCAGGGTGGAGATTGAAGTGATATGCTAGCCAACAATTTGATACGGGAGCATGGAGCCTGCCAATGTGCACGACTAGACCATCACTCACATGCCGCACGTACAAATGGCCAGCAACAGCACCACACTAGCTGCAAGCCGACAAGCGAAAGGCCCATCGATCATGCAGGTCGTCGAGTGCCGCCGCACCTAAGCCACTAAGCAAGAAATTGTTTTGATAGCAAGGGACAATTGTTTGATTGCAAGGGACCATCGATGAGGCCTTGGCAGTAAGGGTGTCACGTGGTGCCCAGGCTAGCCGTGTGGCTCGCTTACTGCTAATGGCCGACGATCGTGTCGTCGATTGCGCTGTGCAACGAGTCTGCCTCGGCAAGCCTAAGTGTCGGGATCCACCCCCGCGTCCACAGCTTCGAGGGCCAGCGATGGAGCACTCTGCATGCTCGAAATTCCCCCAGTGATTTGGGCCTCGCGTAACATGCATCATCATTAGATTCGCCGCCCATACTGTTGTGCTTGTCTAGCCATATCCCAGCTCATTATCCTAGGATTTAGCAGATTTTGTTTCCCACATTTTTCTCACCGATGAGGCCTTGGCTGCAGGGGTGTCACGCTGTGCCCAGGCTAGCCTGTGGCTTGCTCGATGCTAATGGCTAATGATTGTGTCGTCGATCACGCTGCACAACGAGTCCGCCTAGGCAAGCTTGAGCGTCGGGATCCAACCCCTCATCCACCGCCTCGATGGCCTGAGACGAAGCATTCCGAATCCTCAAAATCCCCCCAGCGATTTGGCCCTCCCGTAGCATGCATCATCATTAGCTTCCTCGCTGACAACGTCGAGCTTGTCTGGCCACATCCCAGCTCATTATCCCACAATTTTTCTCGTTTTGTTGCCCACAATTTTGCGGATTTCGTTTCCCATGTTTTCCCCACTCCGTTGGCTATTGATTGGGCATCCCACACTCTTCGGCCAACGTCGTCGGCTGCCTGCCAGCCTGCAGCAAAGCCTTGCCCATGCCATGCGCGCTGGGTTCCCCAAGCCCTGTACCTGCCCACGTGGGATGGGCACGGGGGTGCACGCATGGCCTCTTGGCACCCAGCAAGCTAGGTGACCACCTCCCCCCTAAAGAGTCTTAAATGAAATTTCACTCCCAGCAGGAGGAAACATCAATATGTTTAAGCCATCATAATGGGTCTAAAAAATTATTTACTTGGAATTTTGAGCTAAAATTTCAGAATTTTCTGGGCACTAAATTTTTTTTAATGAATTTTCTACAGCCAAAAATTGAAAAAATCATCAAAAATATCCCATGAGTCAAAATGATCCCAAACATCAGGGGCAGACTCCTCATGAATTACATGATTTACTTGAGTCATTTTGGGACCAATTCCTTGATGAAAAGACCATCAATTCACACCAATTTCGTAACTAGGCATTGCGGCCAGCAGGCTGGGGCAGCTGTGCCTTTGCCTGGCCTAGGGTGCATGCTAGCTGCCCTGTCCAGCGCACCTCCAGCCACCCCATCGCTGCCCGCAGCGTCCATCACAGCCAGGGGACATGGCCAAGCCCAGCTTGCCCATAAAATCAACGCCCATAGCACGTCCCGAGCCTTACATCATGCTCGCGGCTGCATCGCGTGGCGCGCCCCTGGCAAGGCTGGCGCCGTGCCAGCTGGGGACTGCTGTGGCACCCGTGGCTCACACGCTGGGCACCATGTCAAGGGGCAGGGATGAGGGGGCTAGCTCGAGAAGGGCGCCCATGGCCTTGCTGGCGTGCCCACCGCTGCCGCACGCTGGGCAAGCCGCACATGCCGTGCATGCTGGAGGCAGCCGAGGCATGCTTCCCGTGCCCAGGGTCCGTGCGATGCGGCTCCCCTGGGTTGCTCGCTGGGCACCATGTCGAGCGACAGGGACGAGGGGGCTGGCTCGCGATGGGTGCCCGTGGCCTGGTAGGTGCGCCCACCGCTGCCGCATGATAGGCAAGCCACCCAAGTTGTCCTTGCTGCGGGCTGCCGAGGCATGCCTCCCTTGCCCAGGGTCCATGCGACGCGGCTCCCCTGGATCGCTCGCTGGGCACAATGTCGACGGGCAGGGACGAGGGGGCTAGCATGCGATGGGCGCCCGTGGCCTGCCTTGTGCACCCACCGCTGCCACACGCTGGGCAAGCCACCCATGCCGTGCCTGCTGTAGGCTGCCGAGGCATGCCTCCATGTGACACGGGTGCCCTGCATCACTTGCTGGGCACCATGTCTAGGGGCAAGGACAAGGTGGCTGGCTCGCGATGGGTGCCCGTGGCCTGGCTTGTGCACCCACCGCTGCTGCACGTTGGGCAAGAAGCCCATGCCATGCCTTCTAGGGGCTGCCAAGGCATGCCTCCTGTGCCCAGGGTCCGTGTGATGCAGCTCTCCTGGCTCACTCGCTGGGCACCATGTCAAGGGTCAGGGATGGGGGGGCTCGCAAGCGATGGGCAGCGGTGGCCTGGCTGGCATGCTCACCGTCGCAACAGGCTGGGCAAGCAGCCCATGCCGTGCCTGCTGGGGGCTGCCAAGGCATGCCTCTCAAGCCCAGGGTTTGTGCGACGCGGCTCCCCTGGCTCACTCGCTGGGCACCATGTCTAGGGGCAGGGGCGAGGGGGCTGGCTCGCAATGGGTGCCCGTGGCCTGGTTTCTGCGCCTACTGCTGCCACACACTGGGCAAGCAGCCCATGCTGTGCCTGTTAGGGGCTGCCAAGGCATGCCTCCCATGCCCAGAGTCTGTGCGATGCGACCCCCCTGGCTCACTCGCTGGGCACCATGTCGAGGGGCAGGGACGAGGGGGCCGGCTCGCGGTGGGTGCCCGTGGCCTGGTTGGTGCGCCCACCGCAGCCGTACGCTGGGCCAGCAGCCCATGCCGTGCCTGCTGAGGCTGCCAAGGCATGCCTCCCATTCCCAGGGTCCATGCGATGCAGCTCCCCTTTATCGCAAGCTGGGCACCATGGCGGGGATCAGGGACGGGGGCGCTCGCAAGCGATGGGCTCCAGTGGCCTTGCTGCGTGCCCACCGCTGCCGCATGCTGGGAAAGCAGCCCATGCCATGCCTGCTGGGGGCTCCTAGGCATGCCTCCTGTGCCCAGGGTCTGTGCAACGTGGCTCTCCTGGCTTGCTCGCTGGGCACCTTGTCGAGGGGCAGGGACGAGGAGGCTGGCTCGTGATGGGTGCCCGTGGCCTAATGGGTGCGCCCATTGCTGCCACACACTGGGCAAGCAGCCCATGCCGTGCCTTCTGGGGGCTGCTAAAGCATGCCTCCTCCGCCAGAGTCAGTGCGACACGGCTACCCTGGATCACTCACCAGGCACCATGTTGATGGGCAGGGACGAGGGGGCTGGCTCGCGATGGGCGCCCATGGCCTGGCTGGTGCGCCCACCGCTGCCGCACACTGGGCAAGCAGGCCATGCCATGCCTGCTGGGGGCTGCCAAGGCTTGCCTACCATGCCCAGTGTCTGTGCAATTCGGGTCCCATGGAGCCCTTGCTAGGCACCATGTTGAGGGCCAGGGGCAGGGTGGCTCTTAAGCGATGGGCGCTAGTGCCCTAGCTTGCGCGCCCACCACGGCTGCATGCTGGGCAAGCAGCCCATGCCATGCCTGCTGGGGGTTGCCAAGGCATGCCTCCCATGCCCAAGGTCCATGCGACGTGGCACCCCTGGCTTGCTCGCTGGGTACCATGTCGAGGGGCCTACCCTAGCGGGCTGGCTCGCAATGGGCGTCCGTGGCCTGGCTTCTGCGCCCACCGCTGCCGCACGCTGGGCAAGCAGCCCATGCCGTGCCTGCTGGAGGATGCCAAGGCATGCCTCCCATGCCCAGGGTCCATGCGACGTGGCTTCCCTGGCTCACTCGCGGGGCACCATGTCGAGGGGCAGGGGCAGGGGGGCTGGCTCGCGATGGGCGCCCATGGCCTGGCTGGTGCGTCCACCGCTGCCGCACATTGGGCAAGCTGCCCATGCCCTGCCTGCTGGGGGCTTCCAAGGCATGCCTCCCATGCCCAGGGTCCATGCGACGTGGCTCCCCTGGCTCGCTCGCTGGGCACCATATCGAGGGGTAGGGACGAGGGGACTATCTCGCAATGGGCGCCCGTGGCCTGGCTGGCGCACCCACTGCTGCTGCATACTGGGCAAGCCGCCCATGCCATGCCTGCTGGGGCTTCTGAGGCATGCACCCTGTGCCTAGGGTCCATGCGACGTGGCCCCCCTTGATCGCTCGCTGGGCACCATGTGGAGGGGCAGGGATGAGGGGGCTGGCTCGCAATTGGCGCCCGTGGCCTGCCTTGTACGCCCACCGCTGCTGCACACTGGGCAGCCAGCCCATGCCGTGCCTACCGAAGGCAGCCTAGGCATGCCTGCCATGCCCAGGGTCCGTGTGACGTGGCTCCCCTGGCTCGCTCCCTGGGCACCATGTCGAGGGGCAGGGACGAAGGGGCTGGCTTGCGATGGGCGCCCATGGCCTACCTTGTGCACGCACCGCTGCCGCAAGCTGGGCAAGCAGCCCATGCCATGCCTACCGGGGGCTGCCTAGGCATGCCTCCCGTTCCCAGGGTCTAAGCAATGCGGCATCCCTGGTTCGCTCGCTAGGCACCATGTCTAGGGGCAGGAGCGAGGGGGCTGCCTCGCGATGGGTGCCCGTGGCCTCGCTAGCGCACCCACCGCTGCTGCACGCTGGGCAAGCCACCCATGCCATGCCTGCTGGGGGCCACCGAGGCATGCCACCCATGCCCATGGTCCGTGCAATGTGGCTCCCCTGGCTCGCTCACTGGGCACCATGTCGAAGGGCAGGGATGAGTGGGCTGGCTCGAGATAGGCCGCCCATGCTGTGCTTGCTGGGGGCTTCCAAGGCATGCTTGCCATGCCCAGGGTTCATTCGACGCAGCTCCCCTGGATCGCTCACTGGGCACCATGCCAAGGGGTGGGCATGAGGGGACTGGCTCGCGATGGGCGTTCGTGGCCTGGCTTGTGCGCTCACCGCTGCTGTACGCTGGGCAAGCAGCCCATGCCGTGCCTGCTGGGGGCTGCCTAGGCATGCCTCCTGTGCCCAGGGTCCATTCGACGATGCTCCCATGGCTCGCTCGCTGGGCACCATGTCGAGGGTCAGGGATGGAGGGGCTCGCAAGCGATGGGCGCCCGTGGCCTGGCTGGCACGTCCACCGCTGCCGCACACTGGGCAAGCAGCCCATGCTGTGCCTGCTGGGGGCTACCGAGGCATGTCTCCTGAGCCCAGGGTCCATGCAGCATGGCCCTCCTGGCTTGTTCGCTGGGCACTATGTGGAGGGACAGGGACGAGGGGGCTGGCTCGCGATGGACGCCCATGGCCTGGCTGGCACGCCCACCTCTGCCGCATACTGGGCACTTGGCCCATGCCGTGGCTGCGGGGGGTTGCCGAGGCATGCCTCCCATGCCCAGGGTCCATGCGACATAGCCCTCCTGGCTCGCTCGCTGGGCACTACGTCGAGGGACAGGGACGATGGGGCTGGCTCACGATGGGCGCCCGTGGCCTGGCTGGCGCGCCCACCTCTGCCACACGCTGGGCGAGCAGCCCATGCTGTGCCTACTGAGGGCTGCTGAGGCATGCCTCCCATGCCCAGGGTCGGTGTGACGCTACCGCCCGGGCTCACTTGCTTGGCACTACGTCGAGGGAGAGGGACGAGGGGGCTGGCTCACCATGGGCGCCGTGGCCTGGCTAGCATGCCCTCTGCTGCAGCACGCTGGGATCTTGGCCCATGCCGTGCCTGCTGGGGGCTGCCAAGGCATGCCTTCCGTGCCCACTGTCCATGTGACGGTGCTTCCCTGGCTCGCTCACTGGGTAATACTTTAGCAAGGGACAAGTTTCTGTTAGATATATATATATTTTTTATTTCCCTTGTGTTTCTCATTCTCTGCAAGCCCAAAGGACTTGCTTCTTTTTCCAAGTCATTATCTTGAGGGACATTTTCGACCTCGGGGCATTGATTATCAAAAAGAGAGGGACAATTATTATGGGGGTTCGGGAAGGGGGCAAGGACGAATCGAAGCCACAAAGGGTTGAATCTCAGTGGATCGTGACAGCAAGGCCACTCGGCCACTTACAATACCCCGTCGCGTATTTATGTCATCTACAAATTATTCTACCCATCACTCAGTGGGAATCACACTTCAAGGCAGCCCATGAGGCTCCTTCGCCACGCCGGCTTGGCCAATGACACGTGCCTTTGGGGGCCGAGAGGCATCTACTGCAGGTCGGTAATTGGGCAATGGGGGCATGCATCGCTTCTAGCCCGGATTCTAACTTAGAGACATTCAGTCATAATCCAGCACACGGTAGTTTCGCGCCACTGGCTTTTCAACCAAGCACGATGACCAATTATCCGAATCAACGATTCCTCTCATACTAGGTTGAATTACTATCATGACGCAGGCATCAACAGGGTAACTTTACAGTGGTCTCAACCTAGCTCACATTCCCTATTGGTGGGTGAACAATCCAACACTTGGTGAATTCTGCTTCACAATGATAGGAAGAGCCGGCATCGAAGGATCAAAAAGCAATGTCGCTATGAACGCTTGGCTACCACAAGCTAAGTTATCCCTGTGGTAACTTTTCTAACACCTCTGGTTTCAAATTTCGAAGGTCTAAAGGATCGATAGGCCATACTTTCACGGTTCATATTCATATTGGAAATCAGAATCAAACAAGCTTTTACCTTTTTGTTCTATCCAAGATTTCTATTCTTGATGAGCTCATCTTAGGACACCTGCATTATCTTTTAACAAATGTGCCGCCCCAGCCAAACTCCCCACCTGACAATGTCTTCCACGCGGATCGACAGGCCGAAGCCAACCTTGCGTCCAAAAAAAGGGGCAACGCCCCGCCTCTGATTCAAGGAATAAGTAAAAAAACGTTAAAAGTAGTGGTATTTCACTTTCGCCATTTTCGGCTCCCAGTTATCCTACACCTCTCAAGTCGTTTCACAAAGTCATGTTAGAGTCAAGCTCAACAGGGTCTTCTTTCCTCGCTGATTCTTCCAAGCCTGTTCCCTTGGCTATGGTTTCGCTGGATAGTAGACAGGGACAATGGGAATCTCGTTAATCCATTCATGTGCATCACTAATTAGATGACGAGGCATTTGACTACCTTAATAGAGTCATGGTTATTCCCACTGTTTACCTGCGCTTGATTGAATTTCTTCACTTTGACATTCAAAGCACTGGGTAGAAATCACATGGCGTGAGCATCCGCAGGGACCATTGCAATGCTTTGTTTTAATTAAACAGTCAGATACCCTTTGTTCGTACCGGTTCTGAGTTGGCTTTTCGATGCCCAGGGAAGGCCCTCGAAGGAACCGTTCCCAGTTCATCCCCCGATGGGCACGCAGTGACGCTCTCACCGTGGGAGTAGCTCGAGCAGTTCATCGACAACCAATGAGTTCGAGACTGGGACCCCCACGCCCAGCCCTCAGAACCAATCCGTTTCCCGAGGTCAAGGATCCATTTTACCGACTTCCCTCGCTTACATTATTCCATTACCAAGATCTGCACTGATGGCCGCTCTGCCCAAGCTCGCACCCCGGGTTTTATGGCGACCATCGCGCCTTCCTACTCATTGGGGCTTGGCCCTTGCCTTCAAAATAAAGGAACTATTTACAAAAGAAGGGTCTCTCTTTAAGAGTACCCAAAGCCTCTAGCTACCCACACACTTGAGTTTGTATTACTCAATGTCTTTTCAACTGAAGCCAAGCCCTTTTTTATACTAGTGGAGGAATGTTCTACTCAAACACTCTCTCTTAGTTACCCCACGTCTTTCGAATAAGCCACTCAATCTTGATCACGAATCTTTTATCCCATTGAGGATTATCTTTAAAGTTTAGATAGCATCCTTCTCCCACAAGGACTCTCCATGAGTCAAGGATATTTAGATAGCATCCTTCTCCCACAAGGACTCTCCATGAGTCAAGGATATTCAGATAGCATCCTTCTTCCGTAAGGACTCTTCATGAGTCAAGGATATTTGGATAGCATCCTCTACTTGCAAGGACTCTCCATTTGAATTGCATCATTCTCCGATAAGGACTCTCCATGAGTCAAGGATATTTGGATAGCATCCTTCTCCTACAAGGACTCTCCATGAGTCAAGGATATTTAGATAGCATCCTTCTCCTGCAAGGACTCTCCTTGAGTCAAGGATCTCATCTCCTTTGAAATCTTCTCCAAGCCATCTTATCCATTTTTAACCGGTTTGGATAGGCTTGAGGAGGTGATTTCTGTTCAGGACTCTTTTTGAGCCTTATGTCCCTTGGCTTTTGGGATAGACATCTCTTTCTTATCCTTCTATCGCTTTGATCCTCCTCTAGCCAATAGCCATATCCTTTCTTTGTGGAATATCTTCGCTTGCTGGACTTTCTATCCATGCTGAGCTGGGTTCTCGAAATATGCCCTGTGTTCCCGTCACTGGACATATTCGTACCACTATGTGTTGGTGCTTGTTTGAGGCATCTCTGCTACTTTCCCCTTAAGTAGACTTGTGGGTCTGTTTGTGTGCTTCATCCCTCGCTCCACAACGTTTCTAGCTCATGAGTGTATCTTGCCACTATGAGTATGAAACTCGATTTCTCACCAAGTCTCCCACATTTGTTTTCATATCTAACTCATTTGTTTTTGCCTTGCTAGTGTAGCCTTCCACACATGTAGGTCTAGGTATGGAGCAAAACTCACCATGCCTATGCCTTGGCACTCAGATTCAAGGGTCTGATAGTAGGCTACTATCCTACCATCGAAAGTTGATAGGGCAGAAATTTGAATGATGCGTCGCTGGCATGATGTCTTTGCGATCCGTGGAGTTATCATGAATCATTAGAGCAATGGGCGAAGCCTGCGTCAACCTTTTATCTAATAAATGCACCCCTTTCAATAGTCCGGGTTTGTTGCACATATTAGCTCTAGAATTACTATGGTTATCCGAGTAGTAGGTATCATCAAACAAACTATAACTAATTTAATAAGCCATTCGCAGTTTCACAGTCTCAATTTCATACTTACACATGCATGGCTTAATCTTTGAGACAAGCATATGACTACTAGCAGGATTAACGAGGTAGCATCATTCGAGACATTGCGCCAACTAGGACCAAAGCATGCCACAAGGCTTGCTGAGGCCAAACCTGTCGCAGTCATCATTCAAAATCGATGGGACGTGGGACAAATGCTTTCGCTTGGATAGGCAGAGGCCGAGGCCACTCCTGACGATCGAGCGCCTGTGTGCCAAAGCAGCTACATGCCGAAGCAAGCCGCGCTTGGAGCACGAGGCCTGGCTTAGGTTTCCACGCATGCCCGCAAGGGACATGGTGCAAAAACAATCGACTTGAATCATCGAATTCTGTTTATGAAGGCACACAACACAAGGTCCTGATGTAACCCACAAAAAGCCAATGTATGGCTCGAGATTGAGCTTGAAGTGATGTACTAGCCAATAGTTCAATGCGGGAGCAAAGAGCTTGCCAACGCGCACTACTAGATCACCACTCACATGTCGCACATACAAATGTGCAGCAACAGCACCAAATGAGCTACAAGTCAACGAGCGAAAGGCCCTTCGATCATGCAGGTCATCGAGTGCCATTGCACCCAAGCCGCTAAGCGCAAAATTTTTTTGACGACCATCGATAAGGCCTTGGCAACAGGGATCTCACGCGATGCCCAGGCTGGCAATGTGGCTCGCTTGATGCTAATAGCCGACGATCGTGTCGTCGATCACGTTACGCAACGAGTCCATCTTGACAAGCTTGAGTGTTAGAGTCCAACCTTGTGTCCGTTGCCTCGAGGTCCTACGACGAAGTACTATGCATGCTCGAAATACCTACAGCGATTTGGCCCTCACGTAGCATGCATCATTGTTAGCTTCGCCGCCCATACCGTCGAGCTTGTCTAGCCACATTCCAGCTCATTATCCAACAGTTTAGCGGACTTAGTTTCCTATATTTTTTTCATCGATGAGGCCTTGGCAGCAGGGGTGTCACGTCATGCCAAGGCTGGTCATGTGGCTGGTCATGTGCCACAGCTAACGATCAGGTCATCAATCACGCTGAGCAACGAGTCTGTGTAGGCAAGCCTGAGTGTCAAGATCCAACCCTATGTTGACTGCCTCGAGGGCCTTCGACAAAGCACTCCGCATGCTCGAAATCCCCCTAGCGATTTGGCCCTCGCGTAGCATGCATCATCATCAGCTTTGTTGCCCACATTGTCGAGCTTGTCTAGCCGCATCCTAGCTGATTATCCCACTATTTTTCTTGTTTCGTTACCCACAATTTAGCGAATTTTGTTTCCCACTCTATTGGCTACTGATTGGGCATCCCACACTCTTTGACCGATGTCGCCAACCTCCTGCCTACCGATGGTGGTGGCTGCCATAGCCACGCACTACCAACTGGATGGGCAAGGCAGCAGGCCACCCTGCCCATGCCATGCGCGCTGGGTTTCCCAAGCCTAGCGCCTGCCCATGTGGTATGGATAAGGGGGAGCACGCATGGCCCATTGGCACCCAGCAAGCTGGGTGACCACTTCCCTCCTAAAGAGTCTTAAATAAAATTTCACTCCTAGTAGGAGGAAGCATTAATATGTCTGAGCCATCATAATGGGTCTTAAAAAATTATTTACTTTGAATTTTGAGCTAAAATTTTATACATATATGGAGAATAATCATATCTACTACCAGAAAAAATTTCAGAATTATCTTGGAACTAAATTTTTTGATGAATTTTCTACAACCAAAAATTGAAAAAATCATCAAAAATAGCCCGTGAGTCAAAATGATCCCAAACTTCAGGGGCAGACTCCTCATGAATTGCATGATTCATTTGAGTCATTTTGGGACTAAGTATGTGATGAAAAGACCATCAATTCAGACTAATTTTGCAACTGGGCATTGCAGCCAGCAGGTTAAGGCAGCTGTGGCTCTGTCCGGCCCAGGGTGCACGCTGGCTGCTCTGTCCAGCGCAGCTCCAGCCACCCCATGGCTGCCCTCAGAGTCCATCACAGCCAGGGGACACGACCAAGCCCAGCTTGCCTAGGAAATCAATACCCATAGCACGTGACAAGCTTCACAGCATGCTCGCGACTGGCTCGCGTGGGGCACGCCCGGCAAGACTGGCGCCATGCCAGCTGGGGACTGCTATGGCACCCCTAGCTCGCACGCTGGGCACCATGTCGAGGGGCAGGGACGAGGGAGCTGGCTCGCGATAGGCCTTAGTGGCCTGGCTGGCGCGCCCATCGCAGCTGCACGCTGGGCATGCAGTCCATGCCCGTGGCCTGGCTGGCACGCCCACCATTGTCGAACGCTGGGAAAGCAGCCCACGCCATGCCTACAGGGGGCTGCTGAGGCATGCCTCCCATGTCCAGGGTCCATGCGATGCGGCACCCCTGGCTCTCTCACTAGGCACTATGTCGAGGGTCAGGGACGAGAGGGTTGGCAAGCGATGGGCGCCCGTGGCCTGGCTGGTGCACCCACCGCTGCAGCACACTGGGCAAGCTGCCCATGCCATGCCTGCTAGGGGATGCCATGGCATGCCTCCCATGCCTAGTGTCTGTGTGACGCGGCTCCCTTGGTTCGCTCATTAGGCAGTACTTTACCGAGGGATAACATCGAGGGACAAGTCTCTTTTAGATGTATTTATTTTTTATTGGAGTAACTCTTGGTTCCCTAATGCTTCGCGATATGTTTCTAAGTGTTTTTCCCTTATGGTTCTCATTCTCTACAAGCCCAAAGGGCTTACTTCTTTTTCTACGTCACTATCTTGAGGGACGATTTGAGACCTCGAGGCACCGAAAAAAAGGGGACAATTGTTGTGGGTGTTTGGGAGGGGGAGGTCGGGATGAATCAAAGTGACAAAGGGCTGAATCTTAGTGGATCGTGGTAGCAAGGCCACTCTGGTACTTATAATACCCCGTCACGTATTCAAGTCATCTGCAAACGATTTTACCCATCGCTCAGTGAGAATCACACTTCAAGGCAGCCTACGAGGCTCCTCCGCCCCGTGGGCTTGGACAAGGACACGTGCCTTTGGGGGTCGAGAGTGAAATCAGGCAACGGTCACATGCATCGCCTCTAGCCTAGATTCTGACTTAGAGGCGTTCAGCCATAATCTAGTGCACGGTAGCTTCGCGCTATTGGCTTTCCAACTAAGCGCAATGACCAATTGTCTGAATCAACGGTTCTTCTCATACTAGGTTGAATTACTATCGCGATGCAAGCATCAGTAGGGTAAAACTAACCTTTCTCATGATGGTCTAAACCCAGCATACGTTCCCTATTGGTGGGTGAACAATCCAACACTTGGTGAATTATGCTTCATAATGATAGGAAGAGCCGACATTAAAGGATCAAAAAGCAACGTCACTATGAACGCTTGGCTGCCACAAGCCAATTATTCCTGTGGTAACTTTTCTGACACCTTTAGCTTCAAATTTCGAAGGTCTAAAGGATCGATAGGCCATGCTTTCATAGTTCATATTCGTACTGAAAATCAGAATCAAACAAACTTTTACCCTTTTGTTCCATAGAAGATTTCTGTTCTCGTTGAGATCATCTTAGGACACTTGCGTTATCTTTTAACAGATGTGCTGCCCCAGCCAAACTCCCCACCTGACAATGTCTTCCACCCAGATAGGTAGGGTGAAGCCGACATTGAGTCTAAAAAGAGGGGTGATGCCTCACCTTCAATTCATGGAATAAGTAAAATCACGTTAAAAGTAGTGGTATTTCACTTTCGCCATTTTCGGCTCCTACTTATCCTATAGCTCTCAATTCATTTCACAAAGTCGGACTAGAGTCAAGCCCAACAGGGTCTTCCTTCCCTACTGATTCTGCCAAGACCGTTCCCTTCGCTTTGGTTTCGCTGGATAGTAGACAGGGAGAGTGGGAATCTCGTTAATCCATTCATGCGCGTCACTAATTAGATGACGAGGCGTTTGGCCACGTTAAGAGAGTCATACTTACTCTCGCCGTTTACCCACGCTTGGTTGAATTTCTTCACTTTGAAATTGAGAGCACTAGGCAGAAATCACATTACGTGAGCATCCGCAGGGACCATCGCAATGCTTCGTTTTAATTAAATAGTCAGATTCCCCTTGTTCGTACCGGTTCTGAGTTGGCTTTCGATGCCCAGGGAACGCCCTCGAAGGAACGGTTCCCAGTCTGTCCCCCGATGGGCACACAGTGATGCTCTCACCGTGGGAGTAACGCGAGCAGTCCATCGACAGCCGATGGGTTCAAGACTGGGACCCCCATGCCCAGCCCTTAGAGCCAATTCGTTTCCCGAGGTTAAGGATCCATTTTGCCAACTTCCCTCGCTTACATTGTTCCATCAACCAGAGGTTGTTCACCTAAGAGACCTGACGTGGTTATAAGTATGATTGGGCGTGGGAGGCACTCGGTCCTCCAGATTTTTAAGGGCCACCGAGGGCACACCGAACACCACGCAACGTGCAGTGCTCATCCAGTCACTGGATGCTACCCCCGGTTGAGCTGTTAAACAAAAAATATAACTCTTTTCGGGGCCCCCGCTGACGTCTTCGGACTCCTTAACGTTACCGTTAGCTGCCATGTTTCGGTTCCAAAATTTAATTGGATCCCCTTTCGAAGCTCACACCGAGGCGCTATCCGACAAGCTTCCCCCTTCTCTTAGGATCGACTAACCCATGTGCAAGTGCCGTTCACATGGAACCTTTCCCCTCTTTGGCCTTCAAAGTTCTCATTCGAATATTTGCTACTACCACCAAGATCTACACTGATGGCCGTTCCGCCCAAGCTCGCGCCCCGGGTTTTGTGGCGACCACCGCGCCTTCCTACTCATTGGGGCTTGGCCCTTGCCCTAATGATCGGGTATAGGTTGCGCGCTTTAGCACCATCCATTTTCAGGGCTAGTTGATTTGGCAGGTGAGTTGTTATGCACTCCTTAGCGGATTTCCACTTCCATGACCACCATCGTGCTGTCTTAATAGACCAAAACCCTTTGTGGGTTCTAGGTTAGTGCGAAGTTGGGCACCGTAACCCAGCTTCTGGTTCATCCCACATTGCCAATTTTGCTTACCAAAAATGGCCTACTTGGAACTCTCGATTCCGTGGGACGGCTTAACAAAGTAGCCACCACGTACTACTTATTTAAAGTTTGAGAATAAGTCGAGGGCATTACGCCCCCAATACCTCTAATCATTGGCTTTACCTGATAAAACTCGCATCTGAGCTCTAGCTATCCTGAGGGAAACTTCTAAAGGAACTAGCTACTAGATGGTTTGATTAGTCTTTTGCCCCTATATCTAAGTCAGACGAACGATTTGCATGTCAGTATCGCTGCAGGCCTCCACTAGAGTTTCCTCTGGCTTCGCCCCGCTCAGGCATAGTTCACCATCTTTCGGCTCCCGATAGGCATACTCGCACTTGAACCCTTCTTAAAAGATCGAGGTCGGTTGATTGTGCACCCATGAGGGATCCTGCCAATAAGCTTCCTTGTGCCTTATAGGTTTACTCGCTCGTTGACTCGCACGCATGTCAGACTTCTTGGTATATGTTTCAAGACTGTTTAAATGGGGAGCCTGCTGCCGATGACAGAGGAGTGCAACTGCCGAAGCGCCACCGTGATGGCACGCGCTGCCATTCATGATCTCGACGACAACGTCTCCGCGAGCGTATCAAAGGCTTGGGCTTTGGTCGTTGTCGCGATTCGCATCGGTCCATGCCCCGAGTCAATGGACGAACCGGTTCGTGGCCGTTCCACATCCGACCAAGGTGCATCACTGGCCCTCATCCGTTTCCCTCCCAATAATTTCAAGCACTCTTTGACTCTCTTTTTAAAGTCCATTTCATTTTTCCCTCGCGGTACTTTTCGTTATCCGTCTCTCGCCCATATTTAGCCTTGGACGAAATTTTTCGCCCTATTGGGGCTGCATTCCCAAACAACTCGACTCGTTGACAGTGCCTCGTGGTGCGACACAGTCTCAGTAAGACGAGGCTCTGATCCTCTTTGGTGCCCCTTTCTAGGGGACTTGGTCCCCAGTCCATCGCTGAGGATGCTTCTCCAGACTACAATTCGAGCACTAAGGGTGCACAATTTTCAAGTTAGACTTTTTTCGGTTTGCTCGTTATTATTAGGGAAATCCTTGTTTAGTTTCTTTTCCTTCGCTTATTGATATGCTTAAACTCAGCGGGTGATCTCGCCTGACCTGGGGTCGTATCTCGATCGATCGATCATTAGGTCCATGAGTCGCGAGCGAGTGACATGTGCACGAGGGAGTACGAGGCCTTTTCTACCATCGCAAAGCCGTGACGCGGCGTCGCTCAAGGCTTTTTTTTAGGCCAACTACGAGTCGAAGGTGCACGGGAGGCCAACATCTACCCCATGATGGTCCCTCCCCTTCCAAAAGGGAAGCGGGGGGGTAGAGGGGTTGGGGGCGACGGTGCTTAACATTCAAGCAGATGTGCCCTCAGCCTGATGGCTTCAGGTGCAACTTGTGTTCAAAGACTCGATGGTTCACTGGATTCTGTAATTCACACCAAATATCGCATTTTGTTACATTCTTCATCGATGCAAGAGCTGAGATATCCATTGCCAAGAGTCAATTTGGACATCGTTTAGGGACGATACGACTGTTAGCCGTGCACCGAGATCGGGGCAACTAGGGCGTGCTTTTTCATTTGAATTCCTTGGCGCATCCTGTGCTGTGGGTTTTGTTATTGTGTGCGATGAGGGGCTTGGGCGCTAGCCCGCGCACCCTTGCAACATGAGGCAGGACAAGAGGCTCGAGAGCACATCGCCTCGCCAGTGTGTTTACAACGTGTTCGCAAGTTGTTTCGCTGAGTAAATTTTCAACAATGATCCTTCCGCAGGTTCACCTACGGAAACCTTGTTATGACTTCTCCTTCCTCTAAATTATAACATTCAGTGGACTTCTTGCGACGTCTTGAACAGCGAACCGCCCACGTCATCACGATTTGAACACTTCACCGGACCATTCAATCAGTAAGAGTGACGAGCGGTGGGTATAAAGGGCAGTGACGTAGTCAACGTGAGCTAATGACTCGCGCTTACTAGGAATTCCTTGTTAAAGACCAACAATTGCAATGATCTATCCCCATCACAATGAAATTTTAAAAATTACTCGGACCTATCGCCTAAGGCTATAAACTTGTTGAATACATCAATGTAGCGCGCATGCCTCAAACTTCCCATATTTTTCCCACTGATGAGGCCTTGGTAGCAGGGGTGTAACATCGTGCCCAGGGTGGCCGTGTGTCTCGCTCGATGCTAATGGTCGACAATCGTGTCGTTGATCACGCTGCACAATGAGTCTGCCTAGGCAAGCATGAGCATCGGGATCCAACCCCGCATTTACCGCCTCGAGGGCCTACGAAAAAGCACTCCGCGTGCTCAAAATCCCCCCAATGATTTGGCCCTCGTGTTGCATCATCGTGAGCTTCGTCGCCCACACCGTTGAGCTTGTCTAGCCACATCCCAGCTCATTATCCCACAATTTTTCTCGTTTTGTTGCCCATAGATTAATAGATTTCATTTCCCATATTTTCCCCACTCCATGGGCTACTGATCGGGCATCCTACACTCTTTGACCGATGTCGTCGGCCGCTTGCCTACCAGCGGTGGTGGCCGCCATAGCCATGCACCACCAGCTGGATGAGCAAGGCAGCAAGCCGCCCTGCGCATACCGTACGCGCTGGGTTCCCAAGCCTAGTGCTTGCCCATGTGGGATGGCCTGGGGGGAAGCACGCATAACCTGTTGGCACCCAGCAAGCTCGGTGACCACCTCCCCCCTAAAGAGTCTTAAATGAAATTTCACTCTTGACAGGAGAAAACATCAATATGTTTGAGTAGTCATAATGGCTCTAAAAAATTACTTACCTAGAATTTTGAGCTGAAACTTTGTACATAAATGGAGAATAATCATATCTACCACTAGAAAAAATTTTAAAATTTTATGAGCACCAATTGTTTTTAATGAATTTTTTACAACCAAAAATTGAAAAAATCATAAAAAATAGCCTATGAGTGGAAATGATCCCAAACTTCAGAGGCAGACTCCTCATGAATTACACGATTTATTTGAGTCATTTTGGGACAAATTCTGTGATCAAAAGACTATCAATTCACACCAATTTCGCAAGTGGGCATTGTGGCCAATAGGCTAGGGCAGCTGTGCCTCTACCTGGCCCAACGTGCGTGTTGGCTGCCCTATCCAGTGCACCTTCAGCCACCCCATGGCTACCCTCAGGGTCCATTACAGCTAGGGGACACGGCTGAGCCCAACTTGCCCATGAAATCAACACCCATAGCATGTGCCGAGCCTCGCAGTGTGCTCGTGGTAGGCTCGCTGGCACCGTGCTTGCTGGGGATTGCTGTGGAACCCCTAGCTCGCACACTGGGCACCATTGCTGCCGCACGCTGGGCTAACAGGCCACGCCGTGCCTACTGAGGGTTGCCGAGGCATGCCTCCCTTGCCCAGGGTCCATTTGATGCGGCTCCCCTGGCTTGCTCGCTGGGCAATAAGTCGAGGGGTAGGAACGAGGGGACTGGCTAGCGATGGGCGCCCGTGGCCTAGCTAGCCCGCCCACCGTTGCCGCACGCTAGGGAAGCAGCCCATGCCGTGCCTGCTGGGGTTGCCAAGGTATTCCTCCTATGCCTAGTGTCTGTGCAACGAGCTCCCCTGGGTCGCTCACTAGGCACCATGTCGAGGGGCAGGGATAAGGGGGTTGGCTCGCTATTGGTGCTTGTGGCCTGGCTGGCGCGCCCACCGCTACTGCACACTGGGCTAGCAGGCCACGCCATGCCTACTAGAGGCTGTCGAGCCATGCCTCCCGTGCCCAAGGTGCGTGCAACGCAGCTCCTTTGGTTCGCTCGTTGGGCAATAAGTTGAGGGGCAGAGGCGACGGTGCTTGACACCAAGGTAGATGTGCCCTCGACCTGATGGCTTCGGGTGTAACTTACGTTTGAAGACTTGATGGTTCACGAGATTTTGCAATTCACACCAAGTATCGCATTTCGTTATGTTCTTCATCGATGAGGGAGTTGAGATATCCATTGTCGAGAGTTATTTACGACATCATTAAGGGATGACACGATCGCTAACTGCATACCAAGATCGGGGCGACTGTGGCGTACTTTTTCACTCGACGAAGAGCTTTTGACTCGCGCTTACTAGCAATTCCTCGTTGAAGACCAAAATTTACAATGATCTATCCCCATCATGATGAAAATTCAAATATTACTCGAGCCTGTCGGCCAGGGCTTTAAGCTCATTGAGTACATCAGTGTAGAGCGCGTTCGGACCAAAACATCTAAGGGCATCACAGACCTGTTATTGTGTCAAACTTCCTTAGCCTAAGCGGCGCTAGTCCCTTTAGGATGCCGGCCGTGAAGCATCACCTCTATGTAGCTAGTTAGCAGGCTGAGGTCTCCTTCATTAACGGAATTAACTAGACAAATTGCTCTACCATCTAAGAATGACCAGGCACCACCACCCATAAAATCAAGAAAGAGCTCTCAGTCTGTCAATCCTTACTATGTCTGGACCTGGTAAGTTTCCCCATGTTGAGTTAGACTAAGCCGCAGGCTCCACTCCTAGTGGTGCCCTTCTGTCAATTTCTTTAAGTTTTAGCCTTGAGACCATACTCCCCTCGAAACCCAAAGACTTTAATTTTTCATAAGGTGCCAACGGAGTCCTAAAAGCAACATCCGCTGATCCCTGGTCGACATCGTTTATGGTTGAGACTATGATGGTATCTGATCATCTTCGAGCCCTCAACTTTCATTCTTGATTAATGAAAACATCTTTGGCAAATGCTTTTGCAGTTGTTCGTCTTTCATAAATCCAAGAATTTCACCTTTGACTATGAAATACAAATGCCCTCGGCTGTCTTTGTTAATCATTACTTCGATTCTGAAGGCCAATACAATAAGATCGAAATCCTATGATGTTATCCCTTGCTAATGTATTCAGAGCGTAGGCTTGCTTTGAGCACTCTAATTTCTTCAAATTAATAGTGCCGAAGGCACGACCTGACCAATTAAGGCCAGGAGCACGTCATCGACAGTAGGGATGAGCCAACTGGTGCGCACCGTAGGTGGACCGATCGACCCTTCCCAAGGTCCAACTACGCACTTTTTAACTGCAAATAACTTAAATATACACTATTGGAGCTAGAATTACTATGGCTATTGGCACCAGGCTTGCCCTCCAATGGATCTTCATTAAAGGATTTAGATTGTACTCACTCCAGTTGCCAGACTCGAAGAGCCTGGCATTGTTATTTATTGTCACTACCTCCCCATGTTAGGATTAAGTAATTTACATGCTTGCTGCCTTCCTTTGATGTGGTAGGCGTTTCTCAGACTCCCTCTCTAAAATTGAACCCTAATTCTCCATCACATGTCACCACCATAATAGGCAACTATCCTACCATCGAAAGTTAATAGGGAAAAAATTTGAATGATGCATCGCCAACACGATGGTCTTACAATCCGTCGAGTTTATCATGAATAATCAGAGCAATGGGCGAAGCCCGCGTCGACCTTTTATCTAATAAATGTGCCTCTTCCAAAAATCAAGGTTTGTTGCACGTATTAGCTCTAGAATTACTACGGTTATTCGAGTAGTAGGTACCATCAAACAAACTATAACTGATTTAATGAGCCATTTGCAGTTTCACAGTTTGAATTAGTTCATACTTACACATGCATGGCTTAATCTTTGAGACAAGCATATGACTACTGACAGGATCAACCAGGTAGTATCTTTCGAGACGCCGCGCCAACTAGGACCAAAGCGTGCCGTAAGGCTCATTGAGGCCAAAGCTATCGCGGTCGTCATTCAAAATTGATGGGATGTGGGATAAATACTTTTGCTTGGAGAGGCAGAGGTCAAGGCCACTCCTGTCACAACCTTTTTTGCACCCGAAGGGACCATCAAGCGTCCATGTACCAAAGCAACCGCATGCTGAAGCAAGCCACTTTTAGAGCTCAAGGCCCAGCTAAGGTTTCCACCCAGGCCCATGAGGGACATGGTGCAAAGACAGTTGACTCGAATCATTAAATTTCATTTATGAAGGCACGCGACACAGTGTCCCAATGTGACCCATGAAAAGCAAACGTATGGCTCAAGGTCAAGCTTGAAGCAACGTTCTAGCTGATAATTCGATAGGGGAGCATGGAGCTTGCCAACGCACATGACTAGATCACCACTCACACGCCACACGTACAAATGGGCAGCAACAGCACCAAACGAGCTGCAAGCGGACAAGCGAAAGGGCCATTGATCATGCAAGTCATTGAGGGTCACCGCACCCAAGCCGCTAAGCGCAAAATTGTTTCGATAGCGAGGGAAGATTCTTCAATGGCAAAGGACCATTGATGAGGTCTTAATAGCAGGGGTGTCACTCGGTGCCCAGGTTGGCCATGTGGGTCGCTCGATGCTAATGGCCGATGATCGTGTCGTCGATTGCACTGCGCAACAAGTCCGCCTCGACAAGTCTGAGCGTCAGGATCCAACCCTGCGTCCACCACCTCGAGGACCTACGATGAAGCACTTTGCATGCTTGAAATCCCCTCAATGATTTAGCCGTTGCATAGCATGCATCATCGTTAGCTTTGCCGCCCATATCGTCATGCTTGTCTAGCCACATCCCAGCTCATTATCCCATAATTTTTCTCATTTTGTTGCCCACAATTTAGTGGATTTGGCTTCCCATGTTTTCCTCACTCCGTTGGCTACTGATTGGGCATCCAACACTATTCGGCCAACGTCACCGACCGCTTGCCTGTTGGCGGTGGTAGCCATTACAACCACGCACCATCTGCTGGATGGGCAAGGCAGTAAGCCACCTTGCCTCTGCCATGCGCGCTAGGCTCCCCAAGCCCAGCGCTTGCCCATGTGGGATGGGTAGGGGGGAGCATACATGGCCCGTTAGCACCCAACAAGCTAGGTGACCACCTCTCCCCTAAAGAGTCTTAAATGAAATTTTCCACCCGGTAGGACGAAACATAAATTTGTCTGAGCCATCATAATAGGTCTAAAAAATTATTTACTTGGAATTTTGAGCTGAAATTTTGTACTACATGGAGAATAATCATATCTACCACTAGAAAAATTTTTTAGAATTTTCTATACCAGAAAATTGAAAAAATCATCAAAAATAACCCATGAGTTAAAATGATCCCAAACATCAGGGGCAGTCTCCTTATGAATTACACGATTTATTTGAGTCATTTTGGGACCAATTCCATGATGAAAAGACAGTCAATTCACACTAATTTTGTAATTGGGTATTGCGGCCTGCACACTGAGGCACCTGTGCCTTTGCCTGGCCCAGCGTGCAAGCTGGCTGCCTGTCCAGGGCACCTCCAGCCACCCCATGGCTGCCCTCATGGTCCATCACAGCCAGAGGACACGGCCAAGCCTAGCTTGCCCATGAAATCAATGCCCATAGCACATGCCTAGCCTCACAGCATGCTCGTGGCAGGCTCGTGTGGGGCGCCCTTGGCAAGTCTGGCATCGTGCCTGCTGGGGACTACTGTGGCTCCCTTGGCTGGCACACTGGGCAGTAAGTCGAGGGGCAGGGATGAGGGGACCAGCTCACGATTGGAGCCCGTGGCCTCGCAAGCGCGCCCACTGCTCCCGCATGTTAGGAAAAAAGCCCATGCCGTGCAACCTGGTGGCTGCCAAGGTGTGCCTCTCGTGCCCATGGTCCGTGCGATGCAGCTCCCTTAGCTCGAACGCTGGGCACTATGTCGAGGGGTAGGGAGGAGGAGGCCAGCTTGCGATGGGCGCCCGTGGCCTAGCTAATGTGCCCACCGCTCCCGCGCGCTGGGCAAGAAGCCCATGCCACGCAACCTGGTGGCTGCCGAGGCGTGCCACTTCTACCCAAGGTTTGTACGATGCGGCTCCCCTGGCTTGCCCGTTGGGCATCATGTCGAGGGGGCCGGCTCACCATGGGAGCCTGTCGCTTAGCAAGCACGCCCACCACTCCCGCACACTGAATAAGAAGGCCATGCCGTGCAACCTGATGGCTGCCAAGGTAAGCCTCTCATGCCCTGGCTCTATGCGACGCCGCTCCCCTAGCTCGGTCGCTGGGCACTATGTCGAAGGGCTGGGACGAGGGGGCTGGCTCCCAATGGGAGCCTCTGACCTGGCTAGCGCGCCCCCCACTCCCACACGCTGGGCAAGGAGCCCATGCTGTGCAACCTTGTGGCTGCCAAGGCGTCCCTCCTGTACCAGGGTCCGTGGGATGTGGCTTCCCTGGCTCGCTCGCCGAGCACTATGTTGAGGGGCAAGGACGAGGGGGTCAGCTCGTGATGGGTGCCAGTGGCTTGGCTAGCGTGCCCACCGCTCTGGCACATTGGGCAAGAAGCCCAGACCATTCCTGTTGGGGGCTGCCGAGGCTTGCCTTCCGTGCCCAGGGTCCGTGTGATGCGGTTCCCCTGGCTCGCTCGCTGGGCACTATGTCGAGGGGCTGGGACGAGGGGCTGGCTCACGATGGGCGCCCGTGGCCTGACTAGTGCTCTCACCGTGCCTGTACACTGGCAAGAAGCCCATGCTGTGCCTGTTGGGGGCTGCCGTCGCTTGCCTTTCGTACCTAGGGTCTGTGAGACGCGACTCCCTAGGCTCGCTCGCTGGGCACTATGCCGAAGAGTCAGCTCGCGATGGTCGGCCGTAGCCTCGCTGGCACGCCCACCGCTCTCGTATGCTGGGCAAGAAGCCTAGGCCATGCCTGCTAAGGGCTATCGAGGCTTGCCTCTTATGCCCAAGGTCCATGCGACACGGCTCCCCTAGCTCGCTCGTTGGGCACTATATTAAGGGGCAGGGACGAGGGGGCAAGCTCGCGATGGGCACCAGTGGCCTGGCTGGCACGCCCATCGCTCCCGTGCGTTGGGCAAGAAGCCCAGCTCATTTTTGCTGAGGGCTGCGGAGGCTTGCATCTCGTGTCCAGGGTCCGTGCGATGCGGCCCCTCAGGCTCACTCGCTAGGCACTCTGTCGAAGGGCTGGCTCGCGATGGGCATCCATGGCTTCGCTGGCGCACCCACCCCTCCCACACACGGGGTAAGAAGCCCATGCCGTGCAACCTGGTGGCTGCCGAGGCATGCCTCCAATACCCAGGGATTCGTGCAATGTGACCCCCTGGCTCACTCGCTAGGCACTATGTCGAAGGGTAGGGACGAGGGGGCTAGCTCACGATAGGCGCCCATGGCCTGGCAAGCGCGTCCACCGCTCCTGCACTCTGAGCAAGAAGTCCATGCCACCAACCTAGTGGCTGTCGAGGCATGCCTCCCGTGTCCAAGGTCCGTGCGATGCGGCTCCCTTGGCTGGCTCGCTGGGCACTACATCGAGGGACAGGGACAAGGGGCTAGCTCGGATGGGAGCCCATGGCATGCCTGGTTTGCCCACTGCTGTCGCACGCTGGGCAAGCAGCCCATGCCATGCCTACTGGGGCTGCCGAGGCATGCCTCTTATGACCAGGGTCCATGCGACATGGCTCCCCTGGCTTGCTCGTTCGACACTTTGTTGAGGGGCTGCTTCATGATGGGCGCCCGTGGCCTTGCGATTGTGCCCATCGCTGCTGCACACTGGGCAATCAACCCATGCCTTGCTTGTTGGGGGTGGCCGATGCGAGCCTCCTGTCCCCAAGGTCCGTGCGACAGGGCTCCCTTGGCTCGCTCGATGGGCACTATGTCGAGAGGTAGGCTCGTGATGGGCACCCGTTGCGTGGCTGTCGCGTCCACTGCTGCCGCACGCTGGGCAAGCAGCCCCTGTTGTGCCTGCTGGGGCTGCCGAGGCATGCCACCTATGCCTGGGTCCGTGTGACACTGCTCCCTTTTCTCCCTTGCAGGGCACTACGTCGAGGGACAGGGACGAGGGGGTTGGTTCGGGCACCCGTGGCCTGACTGGCGTGCCCACCGCTGTCGCACCTGGGCAAGCAGCTCAAGCCATGCAAGCTTGGGGGCTGCCGAGACATCCTCCCCTGGCTCGCTCACTTGGCACTACATCAAGGGACAGGGACGAGGGGGCTAGCTCGCGATAGGCGCCTATGGAAAGCCTAGTGCACCCACCATTGTCGCATGCTGGGCAGGCAGACCATGCCATGCCTGCTGGGGGCTCACCTAGGTGAGCCTCACATGCCCTGGGTCCATGAAACGTGGCTCCCCGGGCTCTCTCGCTGGGCACTATATCGAGGGGCAGGGACAAGGGGACTGGCTCCCGATTGGCGCCTGTGGCCTGGCTGGTGCGCCCACCGCTGCCACACGCTGGGCCCTTGAACCATGCCGTGCCTGCTAGGGTGTTGCCGAGGCATGCCTCCCATGCCCAGGGTCTGTGTGATGCGGCTCCCCTGGCTCGCTCGCTGCGCACTACGTCGAGGGACAGGGATGTGAGGGCTGGCTAGCTATGAGGGCCCGTGGCCTAGTAGGCTTTCGAGGCAAGCCCCCCATGCCCAGGGTCCATGCAACGCGGCCTTGCTGGCTCGCTCGCTCTGCAGTAAGTCGTGGGGCAGAGACGAGTTGGCTGGCTCGCGATGGGTGCCCATGGGATGGCTTACGCGCCCGCTACTGCTGCACACTGGGCCAACAGCCCATGCCTTGCCTGCTGGGGGTGGCCGAGGTGTGCCTCTCGTCCCCAAGGTTCGTCTGACACGGCTCCCCTGGCTCACTCACAGGGCACTATGTCGAGAGGCTGGCTTGCGATGGGCGCCCATTGCGTGCCTAGCGCATCCACCGCTGCCGCATGCTGGGCAAGCAGCCCCAGCTGTGCCTGCTGGAGGCTGTCGAGGCATGCCACCTATGCCTGGGTCTGTGCAACGCTGCTACCCTTTCTCCCTTGCATGGCACTACGTCGAGGGACAGGGATGAGGGGGCTGGTTCGCAATGGGCACCCGTGGCCTGGCTAGCGCGTCCACCGCTGTCGCACCTGGGAAAGCAGCCCAAGCTGTGCCAGCTTAGGGGCTGCTGAGACATGCCTCCCATGCCAAGGGACCATGCAATGCGGCTCCCCTAGCTCGCTCGCTTGGCACAACATCAAGGGACAGGGACGAGGGGGCTGGCTCGCGATGGGCGCCTATGGCAAGCCTGGTGTGCCCACTGTTGTCGCACGCTGGGCAAGCAGACCATGCCGTGCCTGCTGGGGGCTTCCAAGGCATGCCTCCCATGCCCAGGATCTGTGCGACGCTGCTCCCCTAGCTCACTCGCTGGGTACCAAGTTGAGGGGCAAGGGCGAGGGGGCTGGCTTGCGATGGGTGCTCGTGGCTCGGCTCGTGCGCCCACCGCTGCAGCACTCTAGGCAAGCAGCCCATGCCATGCCTGTTGGGGGCCACCAAGGCATGCCACCCATGCCCATGGTCCGTGCGATGTGGCTCTCCTGGCTCGTTCGTTGGGCACCTTGTCGAGGGGCAGGGACGAGGGGGCTAGCTCGTGATGGGTGCCCGTGGCCTAGCGAGCGTGCCCACAGCTGCCGCACACTAGGCAAGCAGCCTATGTTGTGCCTTCTCGCATGCCTCCTCCGCCAGGGTCAGTGCCACACGGCTACCCTGGATCACTCACTGGGCACCATGTTGATAGGCAGGGACGAGGGGGCTCGCTCGCGATGGGTGCCCATGGCCTGGCTGGTATGCCCACCGTTGCCGCACACTAGGCAAGCAGCCCATGCCGTGCCTGCTGGGGGCTGCCAAGGCTTGCCTGCCATGCCCAGTGTCTGTGCGATTCGGGTCCCCTGGCACCCTTGCTAGGCACCATGTTGAGGGCCAGGGGCAGGGCGGCTCTTAAATGATGGGCGCTAGTGCCTTGGCTTGCGCGCCCACCACTACCGCACGCTGTGCAAGCAGCCCATGCTGTGCTTGCTGAGGGTTACCAAGGCATGCCTCCCATGCCCAAGGTCCATGTGACGTGGCTCCCATGGATCACTCGCTGGGCACCATGTCTAGGGGCAGGGACGAGGGGGCTGGCTCGAGATGGGCGCCCGTGGCCTGGCTGGCGCATACACCGCTGCTGCAAACTGGGCAAGCAACCCATGCCGTGCCTGCCGGGGGCTGCCTAAGCATGCATACCATGCCCAATGTCCATGCGACGCGGGTCACCTGGCGCGCTCGCTTGGCACCATGTCGAGGGATGGGGGGCTCTTAAGCGATGGGCGCCAGTGGACTCGCTAGCGCGCCCACTGCTGCAGCACACTGGCAAGCAGCCAATGCCATGCCTGTTGGGGGCCACCGAGGCATGCCTCCTGTGCCCATGGTCCGTGCGATGTGGCTCCCCTGGCTCGCTCGCTGGGCACCATGTCGAGGGGCAGGGACGAGTGGGCTTGCTTGAGATAGGCTGCCCATGCTGTGCCTGCTGGGGGCTTCAAAGGCATGCCTGCCATGCCCAGGGTTCATTCGACGTGGCTCCCCTGGATCGCTCACTAGGCACCATGTCGAGGGGCGGGGACGAGGGGGCTAGCTCGCGATGGGTGTCCTTGGCCTGGCTTGTGCGCTCACCGCTGTTGCACGCTGGGCAGGCAGCCCATGCTGTGCCTGCTGGGGGCTGCTTAGGCATGCCTCTTGTGCCCAGGGTCCATTCGACGATGCTCCCCTGGCTCATTCGTTGGGCACCATGTCGAGGGTCAGGGATGGAGGGGCTTCGCAAGCGTTGGGCGCTAGTGGCCTGGTTGGCGCGCCCACCGCTGCCGCACACTGGGCAAGCAACCCATGCCGTGCCTGCTGGGGTCTGCCAAGTCATGCCTCTCATCCTCAGGTTCTGTGCAACGTGGCTCCCCTGGCTCGCTCTCTGGGAACCATGTCGAGGGACAGAGATGAGGGGGCTGGCTCGCGATGGGCGCCACTGGCCTGGCTGGCACGCCCACCGCTGCCGCACACTGGGCAAGCTGCCCATGTTGTGCCTACTGGGGGCTGCCGAGGCATGTCTCCCGAGCCTAGGGTCCGTGCGGCACGGCCCTCTTGGCTTGTTCGCTGGGCGCTACATGGAGGGACAGGGACGAGGGGGCTGGCTCGCGATGGACACCCATGGCGTGGCTGGCACGCCCACCTCTGCCGCACGCTGGGCACTTGGCCCATGCCGTGCCTGCAGAGTGTTGCCGAGGCATGCCTCTCATGCCCAGGGTCCATGCGACGCGGCCCTCCTAGCTCGCTTGCTGGGCACTACGTCGAGGGACAGGGATGATGGGGCTGGCTCGCGATGGGCGCCCGTGGCCTGGCTGGCGCTCCTACCTCTTCCGCACGCTGGGCGAGCAGCCCATGCTGTGCCTGCTGAGGCATGCCTCCTGTGCCCAAGGTCCGTGCGACACTGCCCCCCTGGCTCACTTGCTTGGCACTACGTCGAGGGAGAGGGACAAGGGGGCTAGCTCGCGATGGGCACCGTGGCCTGGCTGGCGCGCCCTCTGCTGCCGCACGTTGGGCACTTGGCCCATGCCGTGCCTGCTGGAGGCTACCGAGGCATGCCTTCCGTGCCCACTGTCCATGCGACGCTGCTTCCCTGGCTTGCTCACTGGGTAGTACTTTACAGAGGGACAGCATCGAGGGACAAGTTTCGGTTAGATATATATTTTTTTTATTGGAGTAACACTTGGTTCCCCAATGCTTCCCGATATGTTTCCAAGTGTTTTTTCCTTATGTCTCTCATTCTCTACAAGCCCAAAGGACTTGCTTCTTTTTCCAGGTCATTATCTTGAGGGACATTTCTGACCTCGGGGCATTGTTTATCGAAAAGAGAGGGACAATTATTGTGGGGGTTCGGGAGGGGGGGCAGGGACGAATCGAAGCTACAAAGGGCTGAATCTCAGTGGATTGTGACAGCAAGGCCACTCTGCCACTTACAATACCCCATCGCGTATTTATGTCATCTGCAAATGATTCTACCCATCACTCAGTGGGAATCACACTTCAAGTCAGCCCGCGAGGCTCCTCCGCCCTGCCGGCTTGGCCACCGATATGTGCCTTTGGGGGCCGAGAGGCATCTACTGCAGGTCGGTAATTGGGCAATGGAGGCATGCATCGCTTCTATCCCAGATTCTGACTTAAAGGCATTCAATCATAATCCAGCACACAGTAGTTTCGCGCCACTTGCTTTTCAACCAAGCGCGATGACCAATTATGCGAATCAACGGTTCCTCTCATACTAGGTTGAATTACTATCATGACGCAGGCATCAATAGGGTAACTTTACGACGGTCTAAACCTAGCTCACATTCCCTATTGGTGGGTGAACAATCTAACACTTGGTGAATTCTGCTTCACAATGATAGGAAGAGCTGACATCGAAGGATCAAAAAGCAACGTCGCTATGAACGCTTGGCTACCACAAGCTAGTTATCCCTGTGGTAACTTTTCTAACACCTCTGGCTTCAAATTTCGAAGGTCTAAAGGATCGATAGGCCATACTTTCATGGTTGGTATTCGTTTTGGAAAATGAGAATCAAACAAGCTTTTACCCTTTTGTTCCATACAAGATTTCTGTTCTCGTTAAGCTCATCTAAGGACACCTACATTATCTTTTAACAAATGTGCTGCCCCAGCCAAACTCCCCACCTAACAATGTCTTTCGCCTGGATCGACTGGCCGAAGCCAACCTTGGGTCCAGAAAAAAGGGCAACGCCCCGCCTCCGATTCAAGCAATAAGTAAAATAACATTAAAAGTAGTGGTATTTCACTTTCACTATTTTCGGCTCCTAGTTATCCTACACCTCTCAAGTCATTTCACAAAGTCAGATTAGAGTCAAGCTCAACAGGGTCTTCTTTCCTTGCTGATTCTTCCAAGCCTGTTCCCTTGGCTGTGGTTTCGCTGGATAGTAGATAGGGACAGTGGGAATCTCGTTAATCCATTCATGCACGTCACTAATTAAATGACGAGGCATTTGGCTACCTTAAGAGAGTCATGATTATTCCCACTGTTTACCCGCGCTTGGTTGAATTTCTTCACTTTGACATTCAAAGCACTGGGTAGAAATCACATGGCGTGAGCATCTGCAGGGACCATCGCAATGCTTTGTTTTAATTAAGCAGTCGGATACCCCTTGTTCGCACCAGTTCTGAGTTGGCTATTCAATGCCCAGGGAACATCCTCGAAAGAACTGTTCCCAATCCGTCCCCTGATGGGCACGCGGTGACACTCTCATCGTGGGAGTAGCTCGAGCAGTCCATCGACAATCGACGGGTTTGAGACTGGGACCTTCGTGCCTAGCCCTCAGAGCCAATCCATTTCCTGAGGTTAAGGATCCATTTTACCGTCTTCCCTCGCTTACATTGTTCCATCGACTAGAGGCTATTCACCTTGGAGACCTAACGCGGTTATAAGTACGATCGGGCATGGGAAGCACTCGGTCTTTCGGATTTTCAAGGGCCGCCGGGGGCACACCGGACACCACGCAACGTGCGGTGCTCATCCAGTCTTTAGACACTACCCCCGGTTGAGCTGTTAAAAAGAAAATATAACTCTTTTCAGGACCCCCGTCGATGTCTCTGGACTCCTTAACATTACCGTTAGCCACCATGTTTCGGTTCAAAAATTTTAATTGGATCCCCTTTTGAAGCTCGCGCCGAGGCGCTATCCGACAGGCTTCCCCCTTCTCTTAGGATTGACTAACCCATGTGCAAGTGCCGTTCACATGGAACCTTTCCCCTCTTTGGCCTTCAAAGTTCTCATTCGAATATTTGCTACTACCACCAAGATCTGCACTGATGGCCGTTCCGCCCAAGCTCACACCCTAGGTTTTGTGGCGACCACCGCACCTTGCTACTCATTGGGGCTTGGCCCTTGCCCTAACGGCCGGGTATAGGTTGCACGCTTCAGTGCCATCCATTTTCAGGGCTAGTTGATTTGGCAGATGAGTTGTTACGCACTCCTTAGCGGATTTCCACTTCCATGACCACCATCGTGCTGTCTTAATCGACCAAAACCCTTTGTGGGTTCTAGGTTAACGCGCAATTGGGCACCGTAACCTAGCTTCTGGTTCATCCCGCATCGCCAATTTATCTTACTAAAATGGCCTACTTGGAGCTCTTGATTTCATGGGACGACTCAACGAGGCAACGGCCCCATACTACCTATTTAAAGTTTGAGAATAGATCAAGGGCATTGCGCGCCCAATGCCTCTAATCATTGGCTTTACCCGATAAAACTCGCATTTGAGCTCCAGCTATCTTGAGGGAAACTTCGGAGGAAACCAGCTGCTAGATGGTTTGATTAGTCTTTCACCTCTATATCTAAGTTAGACGAAAGATTTGCACGTCAGTATCGCTGCAGTTCTCTATCAGAGTTTCCTCTAGCTTCACCCTACTCAGGCATCGTTCACAATCCTTCAGGTTCCAACAGGCATGCTCGCACTCAAAACCTGCTTGAAAGATCGAGATCGATCGGCGGTGCCCCCGCAAGGGATCCCGTCAATCAACTTCCTTGTGCCTTACGGGTTTACTCGCCTATTGACTCACACGCATGTTAGACTCCTTGGTTCGTGTTTCAAGACGGGTCGAATGGGGAGCCAGCTGGTAGACGCCGGGAGCACGCAGGTGCCAAAGCACCACCGCGATGGCGCGCACTGCCAACTAATATCTCAACAATGATGTCTCTACGAGCGTATCAAAGGCTCGGACTTAGGCCACCATCGCGATCCACGTCAATCCGCACACTGAGTCGATCGACGGACTGGCTCATGGCCGTTCCACATCCGATCGAGGTGATCACCGGCCCCCATCTGCTTCTCTCCTGACAACTTGAAGCACTCTTTGACTCTCTTTTCAAAGTCCTTTTCATCTTTCCCTCGTAGTACTTGTTCGCTATCGGTCTTTCACTCGTATTTAGCCTTTGACGAAATTTACTGCCCTATTGGGGCTGCATCCCTAAACAACCCGACTCGTCGATAGCACCTCATGGTGCGACAGGGTCTGGGCGAGACGGGGCTCTCACCTTCTCTGGTGCCCCTTTTCAGGGGACTTGCGCCCTGGTCTGTCGCTAAGGATGCTTCTCTATACTACAATTCAGGCGCCGAGGGCGCATGATTTTCAAGCTAGGCTTTTCCTGGTTCGTTCGTCGTTACTAGGGGAATCCTTGTTAGCTTCTTTTCCTCTGCTTGTTGATATGCTTAAACTCAGTGGGTGCTCTCGCCTGAACTGGGGTCACATCTTGATTGATCGATCGTTTGGTTCGTGAGCCGCGACCGACACGCGCATGAGGGAGCATGAGGCTTTCTCTACCACCGTCAAGTCGTGACGCGGCGTCCCCCGATATTCTTTTTTAGGCTTACCGTGAGCCGAAGGCACATGGGAGGCCAACATTCGCCCCACAATGGTCCCTTCCCTCCCCAAAGGGATGCGGGAGGGTTGGGGACGATGGTGCTTGACACCTAGGCAGATGTGCCCTCGACTTGATGGCTTTGGGCGCAACTTGCATTCACAGACTCGATGCTTCACGAGATTTTGTAATTCACACCAAGTGTCGCATTTCATTACGTTCTTCATCGATGCGAGAGCCGAGATATCTATTATCGAGATTCATTTTAGACATCGTTTAGGGACGACATGACCGTCAGCCGTACACCAAGATTAGGTGACTGGGGCATGCTTTTTCATTCGAGTTCCTTGGTACATCCCGTGCTATGGATTTTGTTGTTATGCGTGACGAGGGGCTTGGGTGCGAGCCCGCGCACCCTTACTTCGCGAGGCAGGATGAGGGGCTCGAGAGCCCTCCGCCCCACCGGTGTGTTTACAACGTGTTCACAGGTCATTTCGCTGAGTGAGTTTTCGATAATAATCCTTTCAAAGGTTCGCCTACGAAAACCTTGTTACGACTTCTCCTTCCTCTAAATAATAAGGTTCAGTGGACTTCTTGTGACATTGCGAGCGGTGAACTGCCCACGTCGCCGCAATTCGAACACTTCACCGGACCATTCAATCGGTAGGAGCGATGGGCGATGTGTACAAAGGGCAGGGACATAGTCAACGCGAGCTGATGACTCGTGCTTACTAGGAATTCCTCGTTGAAGACCAACAATTGCAATGATCTATCCCCATTACGATGAAATTTTAAAGATTACCCAGGCCTGTTAGCCAAGCCTATAAACTAGTTGAATACATCAGTGTAGCGCGTGTGCGGTCCAGAACATCTAAGGGCATCACAGACTTGTTATTGCCTCAAAATTTCTTAGTCTAAGTGGCCATAGTCCCTCTAAGAAGCCGACCGTGGAGGGTCACCTCCACGTAGCTAGTTAGTAGGCTGAGGTCTCGTTCATTAACAGAATTAACCAGACAAATCACTCCTCCAACTAAGAACGGCCATGCACCACCACCCATAGAATCAAGAAAGAGCTCTCAGCTTGTCAATCCTTACTATGTCTAGACCTGGTAAGTTTCCCTTTGTTGAGTCAAATTAAGCCGCAGGCTCCGTTCCTGGTAGTGCCCTTCCATCAATTCCTTTAAGTTTCAGCCTTGCGATCATACTCCCCCCGGAACCCAAAGGCTTTGATTTCTCATAAGGTGCCAGTGGAGTCCTAAAAGCAACATCTGCTGATCTCTAGTTAGCATCGTTTATGGTTGAGACTAAGATGCTATCTGATGGTCTTCGAGCTCCCAACTTTTGTCCTTGATTAATGAAAACATCCTTGGCAAATGCTTTCGCGGTTGTTCGTCTTTCATAAATCCAAGAATTTCTCCTTTGACTGTGAAATACAAATGCCTTCGGCTGTCCTTGCTAATCATTATTCTGATCCCGAAGGCCAACAAAATAGGATCGAAATCCTATGATGTTATCCCATGCTAATGTATTCAGAGCGTAGGCTTGCTTTGAGCGCTCTAATTTCTTCAAAGTAACAGCACCAGAGGCATGACCCGGCCAATTAAGGCCAGCAGCGCATCGTCAGCAGTAAGGACAAGCCAACCGGTGCACACCGTAAGCAGATCGATCGACCCATCCCAAGTTCCAACTATGAGCTTTTTAACTGCAACAACTTAAATATACGCTATTGGAGCTGGAATTACTTCGGCTGCTAGCACCAGACTTACCCTCCAATGGATCCTCGTTAAGGGATTTAGATTGTACTCATTCCAATTACCAAACTCGAAGAGCCCGGTATTGTTATTTATTATCGCTACCTCTCCATGTCAGCATTGGGTAATTTGCATGCCTACTGCCTTCCTTGGATGCAGTAGTCATTTCTCAGGCTCTCTCTCTTTGGAATCGAACCCTAATTCTCCGTCACGCATCACCACCATAGTAGGTGTCACAACGTCAGTTGCGGGATCAGCGCAACTCTAGTGTGGTGGTGCTAGATGCATCCACGTAACCAGCCCAACTTTTTAAGCCCAGGCCAAAAGAAGAATAAGAGCCAACAACGCAAAAGCAAAGTAAGAAGACAATATTACGAGAACTCTTTCTCAACCTTTATTGATAATAAAGGAATTCTTTACAAAAGAAGGGTCTCTCTTTAAGAGCACCCAAAGCCTTTAGGTACCCACACACTTGAGTCTGTATTACTCGATGTGTTTACAACTGAACCCAAGCCCCCTTTTTAAACTAGTTGAGGAGTGTCTTACTCAAACACTCCCTCTTAGTTATCCCATGTTTTTCAGATAGGCCACCCAATCTTGATCACAAATCTTTATCTCATTGAGGATTATCTTGAAAGTTTGGATAACATCTTTATCCTGCAAAGACTCTTTATGAGTTAAGGATCTTCAAATAGTATCCTTCTCCTGTAAGGACTCTCCATGAGTCAAGGATATTTGGATAGCACCATCTTCCCATAAGGACTCTCCATTTGGATAGCATCCTTCTCTACAAGGACTCTCCATGAGTCAAGGATATTTGGATAGCATCTTTCTCCTGGAAGGACTCTCCTTTAGTCAAGGATCTCATCTCTTTTGAAGTCTTCTCCAAGCCTTCTTATCCGCTTTCAATCAGTTTGGATATGCTTGAGGAGGTGGTTCCCGTTCAGGACTCTTCTTGAGCCTTATCTCCCTTGGCTTTCGGGATAGACATCTCTTTCTTATCCTTCTATCACCTTGGCCCTCCTCTAGCGAATAGCCATATCCTTTCTTTATGGATAATCTTCGCTTACTGGACTTTCCATCCATGCCAAGTTAAGTTCCCGAAATCTGCCTTGTCTTCCCGTCACTGGACATATTCGCACCACTATGTGTCGGTGCTTGCTTGAGGCATCTCTGCCGCTTTCCCCCTAAACGGGCTTGTGGGTCTATTTGTGTGCTTCATCCTTCACTCCACAATGTTCCCAGCTCATCAGCGTATCTCGCCACTATGAGTATGAAACTCGATTTCTCACTAAGTCTCCTGCATTCGTTCCCATATCTAACTCATGCGTTTTTGCCTTGCTAGCGTGGTCCTTCACACTTATAGGTCCTGGCATGGAGCAAGACTCACCATGCCTATGCCTTGGCACTCAGATTCAAGGGTAGGTAACTATCCTACCATCGAAAGTTGATAGGGCAAAAATTTGAATGATGCATCATCGGCACGATGGCCTTTCGATCCGTCGAGTTATCTTGAATCATCAGAGGAACGACCGAAGCCCGCATCAACCTTTTATCTAATAAAAGCGTCCCTTTTAGAAGTCGGGGTTTGTTGCACGTATTAGCTCTAGATTTACTATGTGTATCCGAGTAGTAGGTACCATCAAATAAACTATAATTGATTTAATGAGCCATTCACAATTTCTCAGTTTAAATTAGTTCATACTTACACATGTATGGCTTAATCTTTGAGACAAACATATGACTACTGGCTAGATCAACTAGGTAGCAACGTTCGAGACACCGCGTCAACTAAGATTGAAGCGTACTGTAAGGCTCGTTGAGGCCAAAGCTGTCGCGGTTGTCGTTCAAAATCAATGGGGCGTGGGACAAATGCTTTCGCTTGGACAGGCAGAGGCCGAGGCCACTCCTGTCATAACAGTTTTCGCACCCGAGGGAATGACCGAGCGCCCATGTGCCAAAGCAGCCACATGTTGAAGCAAGCTGCATTTGGAACATGAGGCCTGGCTGAGGTTTCCACCCATGCCCGCAAGGGACATGGTGCAAGTACAACCGACTCGAATCACCAAATTTCATTTGTGAAGGCACACAACACAGGGTCTCGATGTCACCCATGAAAAGCCAACATATGGCTCAGGGTTGAGGTTGAAATGACATGCTAGCCGATAGTTTGATGCGGGAGCATGGAGCCTGCCAATGTGCACGACTAGATTGCCACTCACACGTCGCACGTACAAATGGCTGTAACAGCATCAAACGAGCTGCAATCCGATGAGCAAAAGGCTCATCGATCCGCTCGAGAGCCCTCTACCCCGCCGGTGTGTTTACAATGTGTTCGCAGGTCATTTTGCTGAGTGAGTTGTTGACAATGATCCTTCCACAGGTTCACCTACAGAAACCTTGTTACGACTTCTCCTTCCTATAAATAATAATGTTCAGTGGACTTCTCACAACATCGCGAGCGATGAACCACCCACGTCGTCGTGATTCAAAACACTTCAGTGGACCATTCAATTGGTAAGAGCGACGAGTGGTATGTACAAAGGGCAAGGACATAGTCAACGCGAGCTGATGACTCACGCTTATTAGGAATTCCTCATTGAAGACCAACGATTGCAATGATCTATCCCCATCACGATGAAATTTCAAAGATTACCCGGGCCTGTCGGCTAAGGCTATAAACTCGTTGAATACATAAGTGTAGCGCGCGTGCGGCCTAGAACATCTAAGGGCATCATAGACCTGTTATTGCCTCAAACTTCCTTGGCCTAAGTGGCCATAGTCCCTCTAAGAAGCCAGCTATGGAGGGTCACCTCCACGTAACTAGTTAACAGGCTGAGGTCTCATTCATTAATGGAATTAACCAGACAAATCGCTCCACCAACTAAGAACAGTCATGGACCATCACCCATACAATTAAGAAAGAGCTCTCAGTCTGTTAATCCTTACTATGTCTAGACCTAGTAAGTTTCCCCGTGTTGAGTCAAATTAAGCCGCAGGCTCCATTCTTGGTGATGCCCTTCCATCAGTTCCTTTAAGTTTCAGCCTTGCGACCATACTCCCCCCGAAACCCAAAGACTTTGATTTCTCATAAGGTGCCAGCAGAGTCCTAAAAGCAACATCCGTTGGTCTCTGGTTGGCATCATTTATGGTTGAGACTAGGATGGTATTTGATCATCTTCAAGCCCCCAACTTTCGTTCTTGATTAATGAAAGCATCTTGGCAAATGCTTTCGCAATTGTTTGTCTTTCATAAATCCAAGAATTTCACCTATGACTATGAAATACGAATGCTCTCGACTGTCTCTATTAATCATTATTTCGATCCCGAACGCCAACAGAATAGGATCAAACTTTGCCACAAACTCTTACCATCTTTCTTACTTTTAAGATAGCTTTTTTTGCGAGCGACAATAGGTATTAGCGACATTTACCTTAAATTTTGTCCCAAGCAAGTAATGCCACCATGTCCTTAGGCAATGGACAATAACCGTCATCTCCTTTTCATGGGTCGAATAACACTGCTTTGCATCCTTGAGTTTTTGACTCTTGAATGCCACGGGATGGCCATTTTGCACCAACACACCCCCGATTGTTCGATCAGAAGCGTCTGTGACTACCTCGAATGGCTTTTGAAAGTTCAGTAGGGACAACACTAGTTTCGAGGCTACTACCTGTTTTAATCCCTCGAAAGCCTTGTTGCATTCATCGGTCCACACCCACAGGTTATCTTTCTTTAGCAAGTCCGTCAAAGGGTTGCTCTTGCTCGAATATCCTTTGATGAACCGTCTGTAATAGTTTGCGAGCCCAAGGAATGGTCGTAATTCATCAACTTTTTGCGGGGCTGGCCACTCCATGATGGCCTTCATTTTCCTTTCATCCATTCGTATCTGTCCGTTCCCGACCTAATGTCCCAAGAATGGCACTTCTTGCTTGCAAAACTCGCATTTTTCCTTCTTGCTGTACGACTGGTGCTCTCGCAGCTACATCAATACCTATCGCAAATGGTTTACATGGTCGTCTAGGGTTTCGCTATAGACCATAATGTCATCCAAGTAAACTACCATAAATTTGTCTAAAAACTCAAATAATACATCATTTATAAGATTGCAAAAGGTAGCAGGTGCATTGCTTAGCCCGAAGGGTATCACCATGAACTCATAAGAGTCGCACCGTATGACGCATGCGGTTTTTGCTTCTTCCCCATCAGTCATTCTGACTTGCCAGTATCCCAATTGCAAGTCTAGCTTTGTAAAGTACTTGGCCCTTGATAATCGATCAAATAAGTTAGCAACGTTTAGCGCTGGATATTTGTTCTTTACCGTTACCTTGTTTAATGCTCGGTAACCAATGCACATTCTTAGCGAGCCATTTTGTTTTCGCTGGAATAGCACAGGTGCTCCATAAGGGGCCTTCGACAGCTGAATGAAACCCGCTTCCAATAGCTCATCTAGTTGCTTCTGTAGTTTGGCTAGTTCCGACGGGGGCATTCGATATGGTGCTTGAGCAGGGGGTCTAGCACCCGAAAGTAACTCGATTATATGATCAAGATTCGTCCTCGGAGGCAATGTCTTGGGGAGCTCTGGTGGCATCATGTCGCTAAATTCCCTCAACACTTCAGCGATCTTGTTGAGCACCTCTATAACTAATTTGGTTTTGCCTCAAACAGTGCTGCCACCATCGTCACTTCACCACAGTCCTGACTTAAGTTGCTTTGCAGATTGCAACCTAATCAGTTTCTTGTCTATTGAAAACTCTCTTGCTACTTTGGTTCTAATTAGCCTCGAGGCTCGAGGCTCGAGGCTTGCTCATCAGCCATAAGTAGTCCACCTAAGTGGGGCATCACCGATGCCTTGGTTTGTCTGAGGAATTCTAGACCCAAGATAACATCAAATTCATCTAACTGAGTTATCATGAAGTTAGACGTACCTTTCCATTTGCCTACTTCAAAGGTCTTAGTGGCAGTTCCGCATACTGCCTTCGCCTCAGTATTCACTGCTTTGAACTTGACCGAGGTTGGAGAAAGCTAAAGCCCGAGCTTTCCCACTTCTTTTTTTGTGAAGAAACTGTTGGTAGCTCCAGTATCCAACATTGCCATTGCATCCTTCCCGTTTACCTTCACCGGGACATAAACCAACCCTTTCTGTAAGTTCTTGGGTGTTATCGCATTCAGCGACTGGACTAGATTCACCCGAGTTGTGACATTCCCTTCTTTTTCCTCGAAGGAATCCTCTACTGCCATGAGCACCACTAACTTCTCCTTGCAAGGATAGTTGCGTGCTCCATGTAGCCCGTTGCATAAGAAGCAACCCCTTTGGTCCACATTCTTTCCCTTTCCTTTCAAAAGGGATGAGCCTTCAGGCTTGCTGGACTCAGCATTCTTCTTTTTCTTGCCCTTGCCATTGGGCTTTTTTATCTCTTTTCCACCCTTCCCTTATTTCTTATTTTTTGTTTCAGGAGTATCACTCGCGTACTTGATATCCACCAAGCTATTTGTCACGAAAAATGCTAAGGGCAAGTCTTTGACACCTAGCCGCCTCAATTCTGCTTGAGCCCACGGCTGTAAGCCTGATAGGAAGTTAAACAACCTATCCTCCTCTGACATGTTCCTGATGTCCAGCATTAGTGAATTGAATTCCTTGACGATGTCACGCACTGAACCTGTCTGCTTCAGGCGTTTTAGTTGCTCCCTAGCCATGAACGAGGTGTTGCATGGCAGCAATGGCTCCTTCAATTCCCTTTTGAGTGCCTCCCATGAATCAATGCTAGGCCTTCCCATGATAGTGTCTTTTACATACGGGTTCACCACCACAACTTAGCATCACCAGATAAGTACATGGATGTGATCATTACCTGGTCATTTTCGGGCACTCAAGCAGCTTTGAAGTACTGCTCTGTATCCCATAAAAAGTTTTCCATCTTTTTGGCGTTCATCTCTCTAGAGAATGACTTTGGTTCTGGCACCATTAGCTTAGTCATGGTAGAGTCTGCCCCTACTGTAGGGGTATGGGGAGCCTTTTTTAGCAAATCAATCTCGGTCTCAAGGCTCTTCACGATTTTCTTGAGGTTTTTGATGTCCTCTTCTATCGAGGATTGTTGCTGGGCGATTGTCTCCATCAACTTAGCTAGGGTGTATGTTAATCCCTCCGTCAGTGCACCAATGATCTCTTCCAACTGAGCGACACACTCTCGCATTGACTCTCTCCCTCCTGGCATGGGGCCTTAGCAGCGATAAGATCAATCACGAGTTTGAGAGAAAGTGGTGATAGAAACCATGCCCTGATACCAAACTGTCACACCATCGATTGTGGGATCAGTGCAACTCTAGTGTGATGGTGCTTGATGCATCCATCTAACTAGCCTAACTTTCTAAGCCTGTTCCAAAAGAAGAATAAGAGCCAACAATGCAAAATGCAAAGTGAGAAGACGGTATTACGAGAACTATAATTGATTTAATGAGCGATTCGTAGTTTCACATTCTCAATTATTTCATACTTACACATGCATGGCTTAATCTTTGAGACAAGCATATGACTATTGGCAAGATCAACCAGGTAGCATCCTTCAAGACACCGCGCCAACTAAGATTGAAGCGTGCTGTAAGGCTCGTTGAGGCCAAAGATGTCGCGATCATCATTCAAAATCAATGGGACGTGAGACAAATGCTTTGGCTTGGATAGGCAGAGGCCGAGGCCACTCTTGTTGCAACACTTTTCGCACCCAAGGGGACGACCGAGTGCTCGTGTGCCAAAGCAATCACATGCTAAAGCAAGCCGCGCTTGGAGCATCAGGCCCAGCTGAGGTTTCCACCCATGCCCGTGAGGGACATGGTGCAAAGACAGTTGACTTGAATCATCGATTTGTGAAGGCACACGACACAAGGTCTCAATGTCAACCACGAAAAGCCAATGTATGGCTCGGGGTCGAGCTTGAAGCAACGTGCTAACTGACAGTTTGATGCGACAACATGGAGCCCGCCAATGCGCACGACTAGATCACCACTCACACGCCGCACGTACATATAGGCAACAATAGCACCAAATGAGCTGCAAGATGATGAACAAAAGGCCCATCGATCATGCAGGTCGTTAAGTGCCACCGCACCCAAGCCGCTAAGCGCAAAATTGTTTTGATAGTGAGGGACGATTCTTTGATCCCAAGGGACCACCAATGAGGCCTTGGCAACAAGCGTATCACACGGTGCCCAGGCTGGCCGTGTGGCTTGTTCGATGCTAACGACCGATGATCAAGTTGTCGACCGCACTACACAACCAGTCTACCTCAGCAAGCCTAAGCATCAGGATCCAACCCCGCATCCGCCGCCTTAAGGGCCTGCAACGAAGAACTCCGTATGCTCAAAATCCCCCTAATGATTTGGCCCTCGCGTAGCATGCATCATCGTTAGCTTCGTTGCCCACACAGTCGTACTTGTCTAGCCACATCCCAGCTCATTATCCCACGATTTAGCGGATTTTATTTCCTACATTTTTCCCATCGATCAGGCCTTGGCAGCAAGGGTGTCATGTCGTGCCCAAGCTGGCCGCGTGGCTTGGTCCATGCTAATGACCAACGATCGTGTCGTCGATCGCGTTGCACAATGAGACCATCTAGGCAAGCCTGAGTGTCGGGATCCAACCATGCATCTACCACCTCGAAGGCCTACCACAAAGCACTCCGCATGCTCGAAATCCCCCCAGCGATTTGGCCCTCGCGTAGCATGCATCATCGTTAGCTTTGTCGCCCATATCGTCGAGCTTGTCTAGCCACATCACAGCTCATTATCCCATGATTTGGCAGATTTCATTTCCCACTTTTTTCCCACCGATGAGGCCTTGGCAACAGGGGTGTTAAGCGTTGCTTAGGCTGGCCGTGTGGCTCGCTCAATGCTAACGACCGACTATCGTGTCGTCAATTGCGCTGCACAACGAGTCCATCTAGGCAAGCCTGAGCATTAGGATCCAACCCCACGTCCGCTGCCTCGAGGGCCTATGACGAAGCACTCTGCATGCTCAAAATTGGCCAGCGATTTGGCCCTCATGTAGCTTACATCATCGTTAGCTTCACCGCCCACACCGTCTAGCTTGTCTAGCCACATCCCAGCTCATTATCCCACGATTTTTCTCATTTTGTTGCCCATAATTTAGTGGATTTCATTTCCCATGTTTTCCTCACTCTGTTGGCTACTGACCGGGCATGCCACACTCTTCGACCGACGTCGTCGGCCATTTGCCTGCCAGCGGTGGTGGCTGCCACAGCCACGCACCACCGCCATGTGCGTTGGGTTCCCCAAGCCCAGTGCCTGCCCATGTGGGATGGGCAGGGGGGGAGCACACATTGCCCATTGGCACCCAGCAATTTGGGTGACCACCTCCCCCTTAAGGCGTCTTAAATGAAATTTCATTCCGGCAAGAGGAAACATCAATATGTCTGAGCCGTCATAATGGGTCTAAAAAGTTATTTACTTGGAATTTTGAACTGAAATTTTGTACTTAAATCAAGAATAAATCATATCTACCACCAGAAAAGATTTTAAAATTTTCTAGGCACTAAACTTTTTTTAATCAATTTTCTACAGCCAAAAATTAAAAAAATCGTCAAAAATAGCTTGTGAGTCAAAATGATCCCAAACTTCAGGGCAGACTCCTCATGAATTATATGATTTATTTGAGTCATTTCATGACTAATTTCGTGATCAAAAGACTGTCAATTCACACAAATTTCGCAACTAGTCATTGTGGCTAGTAGGCTGGGGTAGCTGTGCCTCTACCTGGCCCAGGGTGCATGCTGGCTGCCCTATCTAGCAAACCTCTAGCCACTGCATGGCTGCCCTCAGGGTCCATCACAGCCAGGGGACACGGCCAAGCCTAGCTTGCCCATTAAATAGACACCCACAACACATGCCGAGCCTCTCAACATGCTCGCAGCTGGGTCGCATGGGGCGCCCCTAGCAAGGCTGACGCCGTGCTGGTTGGCGACTGCTGTGGCGCCCTTGGCTCGCACGTTGGGCACTATGTCAAGGGCAAGAACAAAGGGGCTGGCTCACCATGGACGCCCGTGCCCTAGCCTGCGTGCCCACCACTGTCGCACGGTGTGCAAGTTGTCCATGCCATGCCTACTAGGGGCTGCCGAGGCATGTCTCCCATGCCCAGGGTCCGTGCGACGTGGCTCCCATGGCTCGCTCGATTGGCACCATGTTGATGGGCAGGGACGAAGGGGCAAGCTTGGGTTGAGAGATCGTGGTCTGGCTGGCCCGCCCACCGCTGTTGTACGCTGAACAAGCAGCCCATGCCATGCCTCCTGGGGGCTGTCAAGGCATGCCTCCCATGCCTGGGGTCCATGCGACACAGCTCCCATAGCTCACTCGCTGGGCACCATGTCGAAGGGCAGGGACGAGGGGGCTGGCTTACGATGGGCGCTCGTGACCTAGCTGGCGCTTTCACCACTGCCGCACGCTAGACAAGCAGCCCATGCCGTTCTTGCTAAGGGCTGCCGAGGCATGCCTCCCATGCCCAGGCTCTGTGCAACAAGGCTTCTTTAGCTCACTCGTTGGGCACCATGTCAAAGGGCAGGGATGAGGGGATTGGCTTGCGATGGGCGCTCATGACTTGGCTGGCGCGCCACCGCTACCGCACACTAGGCAAGTAGCCCATGCTGTTCCTGTTGGGGGCTGCTGGGGCATGTTTCCCATGCCTAGTGTCTGTGCGATACGGCTCCCCTGGCTCACTCGTTGGGCACTACGTCGACGATCGAGGACGAGGGGCCTGGCTCGCGATAGGTGCCATTGGCTTGGCTGGTGCGCCCACAGCTGCCGCATGTTGGGCACTTGGCCCATGCCATGCCTACTAGGGGTTGCCGAGGCATGCATCCTACACCCAGCGTCTGTGCGACATGTCTCCCTTAGCTCAATTGCTGGGCACAATGTCGAGGTTCTGGGACGACAGGGTTGGCTCGCGATAGGCGCTCGTGGCCCGGTTGGCATGACCACAGCTGCCGCATGCTGGGCAAGTAGCCCATGCCATGCCTGTTGGCAGCTACCAAAGCATGCATCTCGTGCTTAGGGTCGGTGCGACGCAGCTCCCCTAGCTCGCTCACTGGGCACTATGTCGAGTGGCAATGACGAGGGGGCTTGCTCACGATGGGCGCCAGTGGGCTAGTTGGCACACCCACCGCTGCCTCAAGCTAGGCAAGTAGCCCATGCCATGCCTGTTGGGGGCTATCAAGGCATGCCTCCCATGCTCAGGGTCCACGCGACGCGGCTCTCCTGGCTCACTCGCTGGGCACAATGTCAAAGGGCAAGGACGAGGGGCCTAGCTTGCAATGGGAGCTCACAACCTGGCTAGCACGCCCACCGTTGTTGCACGCTGGGCAAGCAGCCCATGCCGTGCCTATTAGGGGCTGCCGGGGCATGCCTCTAGTGTGCCCAGTGTCAGCGCGATGCGGCTCCCCTGGCTCATTCACTGGGCACTACGTCGAGGGTCGGGGATGAGGGAGCTGGCTCGCGATGGGCACCACCGACCTGGCTGGGCACTATTTCGAGAGGCTGGCGCATGATGGGAACCCGTGGCTTGGTTGGCATGCCCACCGCTGCCACATGTTGGGCAAGAAGCCCATGCCGTGCCTGTTGGGGACTGCCGAGGTGTGCTGCCCATGCTAGGGTCCATGCGACGTGGCTCCCATGGCTTGCTTGCCGGTTGTTTTGCCGAGGGGCTGGCTCGCGATGGGCACCTGTGGCCTGGCTGGCGCACCCACCGCTATTGTAAGCTAGGAAAGCAGCCCAATCGGTGCCTACTAGGGGCTGCCAAGGCGTGCCTTCCGTGCCCAGGGTCCATGCGACGTGGCTGGCCTGGCTCGCTCGCTGGGCACTATTTTGAGGGGCTGGCGCATGATGGACACCCGTGACTTGGTTGGCATGCCCACGGCTGCCGCACACTGGGCAAGCTGCCCATGCCGTGCCTACTGGGGGCTGCTGAGGCATGCCTCCCGTGCCTAATGTCCGTGTGACGCGGCTCCCCTGGCTCACTTGCTGGGCACTATGTCGAGGGGCAGGGACGAGGGGGCTGGCAAGCGATGGGCACTAGTGGCCTGGCTGGCGCGCCCACTGCTGTTGTACGCTGGGCTAGCTGTCCATGCCGTGCCTGCTGGGGGCTGCTGAGGCATGCCTTCCGTGCCTAGTGTTTGTGTGACGCGGCTTCCCTGGCTCGCTCACTAGGCATTACTTTACCGAAGGACAACAACGAGGGACAAGTTTCTGTTAGATATATATTTTTTTTGTTGGAGTAACACTTGGTTCCCCAATGCTTCTCGATATGTTTCCAAGTGTTTTTCCCTTGTGTTTCTCATTCTCTACAAGCCTAAAGGACTTGCTTCTTTTTCCAGGTCATTATCTTAAGGGACGATTTCAAACCTCGGGGCATCGATTGTTGAAAAAAGAGGGGCAATTGTTGTAGGCTGAATCTCAGTGAATCGTGGCAGTAAGCCCGATATTATTATTTATTATCACTACTTCCTTGTGTCAAGATTGGGTACTTTGTGCGCCTGCTACCTTCCATTGATGTGGTAGCCATCTCTCGGGCTCCCTCCTTGGAATCGAACCCTAATTCTCCGTCATCTGTCACCACTATAGTAGTTGTCACGCCGTCTATTGCGAGATTAGCGCAACCCTAGTGTGATGACACTAAGTGCGTCCACCTAGCCAGCCCAACTTTCTAAGCCCACGCCAAGTGAAGAAGAAGAAACAATAATGCAAAAGCAAAGTAAGTAGACAGTATTACGAGAATTCTTTCTCAAACTTTATTCAAAATAAAGGAACTATTTACAAAAGAAAGGTCTTTCTCTAAGAGTACCCAAAGCCTCTAGCTGCCCACACACTTGAGTTTGTATTACTCAATGTCTTTACAACTGAACCCAAGCCCTTTTTTATACTACTGGAGGAGTGTTCTACTCAAAGACTCTCTCTTAGTTACCCCACATCTTTCGGATAAGCCACTCAATCTTGATCATGAATCTTTTATCCCATTGAGGCTTATCTTTAAAGTTTAGATAGCATCCTTCTCCCGCAAGGACTCTCCATGAGTCAAGGATATTTGGATAGCATCCTTCTCCCGTAAGGACTCTCCATGAGTCAAGGATATTTGGATAGCATCCTCTACCTGTAAGGACTCTCCATTTGAATAGCATCCTTCTCCTACAAGGACTTTCCATGAGTCAAGGATATTTGGATAGCATCCTTCTCCTACAAGGACTCTCCTTCAGTCAAGGATCTCATTCCTTTGAAATCTTCTCCAAGCCTTCTTATCCGTTTTTAACCGGTTTGGATAGGCTTGAGAAGGTGATTTTCGTTCAGGACTCTTTTTGAGCCTTATGTCCCTTGGCTTTCGGGATAGACATCTCTTTCTTATCCTTCTATCGCTTTGATCCTCCTCTAGCCAATAGCCATATCCTTTTTTTGTGGAATATCTTTGCTTGTTGGACTTTCTATCCATGCTAAGTTGGGTTCTCGAAATATGCCCTGTGTTCCCGTCACTAGACATATTCACACCACTATGTATTGGTGCTTGCTTGAGGCATCTCTGCCGCTTTCCCCTTAAGCAGACTTGTGTGTCTGTTTGTGTGCTTCTTCCCTTGCTCCACAATGTTTCTAGCTCATGAGCATATCTTGCCACTATGAGTATGAAACTCGATTTCTCACCAAGTCTCCCACATTTGTTTCCATATCAAACTCATGCGTTTTTGCCTTGCTAGCGTGGCCTTCCGCACTTGTAGGTCTGGGCATGGAGCAAGACTCACCATGCCTATGCCTTGGCACTCAGATTCAAGGGTCTGACAGTAGGCAACTATCCTATCATCGAAAGCTGATAGGGCAGAAATTTGAATGATGCGTCGCTGGCATGGTGTCTTTGTGATCCGTGGAGTTATCATGAATCATCAGAGCAACAGGCGAAGCCTGCGTCAACCTTTTATCTAATAAATGCGCCCCTTTCAATAGTCGGGGTTTGTTGCACGTATTAGCTCTAGAATTACTACGGTTATTCGAGTAGTAGGTACCATCAAACAAACTATAACTAATTTAATGAGCCATTCGCAGTTTCACAGTCTGAATTAGTTCATACTTACACAGGCATGGGTTAATCTTTGAGACAAGCATATGACTACTGGCAGGATCAACCAGGTAGCATCCTTCGAGACACCGCACCAACTAGGACCAAAGCATGCCATAAGTCTTGCTGAGGCCAAACCTATCGCAGTCATCGTTCAAAATCGATGGGACATGGGACAAATGCTTTTGCTTGGATAGGCAGAGGCCGAGGCCACTCCTGATGACCGAGCGCCTGTGTGCCAAAGCAGCTGCATGCCGAAGCAAGCCGCACTTGGAGCACGTGGCCTGGCTTAGGTTTCCACTCATGCCCACAAGGGACATGGTGCAAAAACAATCGACTCAAATCATTGGATTCTGTTTATGAAGGCACGCAACACAGGGTCTCGATGTCACCCACGAAAAGCCAATGTATGGCTTGGGGTTGAGCTTGAAGCGATGTGCTAGCTGATAGTTTGATGCGGGAGCAAAGAGCTTGCCAATGCGCACTACTAGATCACCACTCACACATCGCACGTACAAATGTGTAGCAACAACACCGAATGAGCTACAAGCCAACGAGCGAAAGGCCCATCAATCATGCAGGTCATCGAGTGCCGTTGTACCCAAGCCGCTAAGTGCGAAATTGTTTTGATAGCCAGAGATAATTCTTCTATGGCAAAGGACCATCGATGAGGCCTTAGTAGCAGGGGTGTCACACGGTGCCCAAGCTGGCAATGTGTCTCGCTCGATGCTAACAGCCAACAATCGCGTCGTCGATCGCACTGCACAACGAGTCCATCTCGACAAGCTTAAGTGTTAGAATCCAACGTCATGTCTGTCGCCTCGAGGGCCTACGATGAAGCACTATCCATGCTCGAAATCCCTACAGCAAATTGGCCATCATGTAGCGTGCATCATCATTAGCTTCGCCGCTTATACCGTCGAGCCTGTCTAACCACATCCCAACTCATTATCGCATGATTTAGCGGATTTTGTTTCCCATATCTTTTTTCACCGATGAGGCCTTGGCAGTAGAGGTGTCACGTCATGCCCAGGTCGGTCATGTGGCTCCCTCGATGCTAACGGCCGACGATCGTGTCATCGATCACGCTAAGCAATGAGTATGCGTAGGCAAGCCTGAGTGTTAGGATCCAACCCCACGTTGACTGCCTCAAGGGCCTTCAACAAAGCACTCCACATGCTTGAAATCCCCTTAGCGATTTGACCCTCGCGTAGCATGCATCATCGTTAGCTTTGTCACCTACACTGTCGAGCTTGTCTAGCCGCATCCCAGCTCATTATCCCACGATTTTTCTTGTTTTGTTACCCACAATTTAGCGAATTTTGTTTCCCACTCTGTTGGCTACTGATTGGGCATCCCACACTCTTCGACTGAGTTACCAGCCTCCTGCCTACTGACGGTGGTGGCCGCCACAGCCATGCACTACCAACTGGATGGGCAAGGTAGCAGGCCACCCTGCCCATGCCATGCGCACTGGGTTCCCCAAGCCCAGTGCCTGCCCATGTGGTATGGATAGGGGAGAGCACGCATGGCCCATTGGCACCCAGCAAGCTAGGTGACCACCTCCCCCTAAAGAGTATTAAATAAAATTTCACTCCTAGTTGGAGGAAGCATTAATATGTCTGAGCCATCATAATGGGTCTTAAATAATTATTTACTTTGAATTTTGAGCTGAAATTTTGTACATATATGGAGAATAATCATATCTATTACCAGAAAAAATTTTAGAATTTTCTGGGCACTAAATTTTTTTAATGAATTTTCTACAGCTAAAAATTGAAAAAATCATCAAAAATAGCTTGTGAGTCAAAATGATCCCAAACTTCAGGGGCAGACTCCTCATGAATTACATGATTCATTTGAGTCATTTCGGGACCAAGTATGTGATGAAAAGACTGTTAATTCACACCAATTTTGTAAATAGGCATTGCGGCTAGCAGGTTGGGGCAGCTGTGGCTCTGCCTGGCCCAGGGTGCATGCTGGCTGCCCTGTCCAGCATAGCTTCAGCCACCCCATGGCTGCCCTCAAAGCCCATCACAGCCAGGGGACCGGCCAAGCCCGGGTTGCCCATGAAATCAATGCCCATAGCACGTGACGAGCTCCACAGCATGCTCGCGACTAGCTCGCGTGGGGCGCCCCCGGCAAGACTGGCGCCATGCCAGCTGAGGACTGCTGGGGCACCCCTAACTCGTACACTGGGCATCATGTCGAGGGGCAGGCACGAGGGGGCTGGCTCGCGATAGGCCCTAGTGGCCTGGCTAGCGCGCCCATCACAGCCACACGCTAAGCATGCAGTCCATTCCCGTGGCCTGGCTGGCACGCCCACCGTTGTCGCACGCTGGGAAAGCAGCCATTGGCTTGCTCACTAGGCACTATGTCGAGGGTCAGGGATGAGGGGGTTGGCAAGCGATAGGCGCCCGTGGCCTGGCTGGTACGCCCACCGCTGCCGCACGCTGGGCAAGTTGCCCATGCTGTGCCTGCTGGGGGATGCCATGGCATGCCTCCCATGCCTAGTGTCTGTGTGACGCAGCTCCCTTGGCTCGCTCACTAGGCAGTACTTTACTGAGGGACAGCATCGAGGGACAAGTTTATGTTAGATATATTTATTTTTTATTGGAGTAACTCTTGGTTCCCTAATGCTTCGCGATATGTTTCTAAGTGTTTTTCCCTTGTGTTTCTCATTCTGTACAAGCCCAAAGGGCTTACTTCTTTTTCTAGGTCACTATCTTGAGGGATGATTTCAGACCTCAGGGCATCGATTGCCGAAAAGAGAGGGACAATTGTTGTGGGTGTTTGGGAGGGGGAGGGAGGGATGAATCGAAGTGACCAAGAGTTGAATCTTAGTGGATCGTGGTAGCAAGACCACTCTGCTACTTACAATACCCCGTCACGTATTCAAGTCATTTGCAAATGATTTTACCCATCGCTTGGTAGGAATCACACTTCAAGGCAGCCTGTGAGGCTCCTCCGCCCCGTGGGTTTGGCCAAGGACACGTGCCTTTGAGGGTCGAGAGTGAAATCGGGCGACGGTCACATGCATCGCCTCTAGCCCGGATTCTGACTTAGAGGCATTCAGTCATAATCCAGTGCACGGTAGCTTCGCACTACTGGCTTTCCAACTAAGTGCAATGACCAATTATGCGAATCAAGGGTTCTTCTCGTACTAAGTTGAATTACTATCGCGATGCTAGCATCAGTAGGGTAAAACTAACCTGTCTCATGATGGTTTAAACCCAGCTTACGTTCCCTATTGGTGGGTGAACAATCCAACACTTGGTGAATTATGCTTCATAATGATAGGAAGAGCCGACATTAAAGGATCAAAAAGCAACGTCATTATGAACGCTTGGCTGCCACAAGCTAGTTATCCCTGTGGTAACTTTTCTGACACCTCTTGCTTCAAATTTTGAAGGTCTAAAGGATCGATAGGCCATGCTTTCACAGTTCGTATTCGTACTGGAAATCAGAATCAAACAAACTTTTACCCTTTTGTTCCATAGGAGATTTCTGTTCTCGTTGAGCTCATCTTGGGACACTTGCATTATCTTTTAACAGATGTGCCACCCCAACCAAACTCCCCACCTGACAATGTCTTCCACCCAGATAGGTAGGGCGAAGCCGACCTTGAGTCTAAAAAGAGGGGTGACGCCCCACCTTCGATTCATGGAATAAGTAAAATCACGTTAAAAGTAGTGGTATTTCACTTTCACCGTTTGCGGCTCCTACTTATCCTACAACTCTTAATTCATTTCACAAAGTCAGACTAGAGTCAAGCTCCACAGGGTCTTCTTTCCCCGCTGATTCTGCCAAGCCTGTTCCCTTGGCTGTGGTTTCGCTGGATAGTAGACGGGGATAGTGGGAATCTCGTTAATCCATTCATGCGTGTCACTAATTAGATGACGAGGCATTTGGCTACCTTAAGAGAGTCATACTTACTCTCGCCGTTTACCCACCCTTGGTTGAATTTCTTCACTTTGACATTCAAAGCACTAGGCAAAAATCACATTACGTGAGCATCCACAGGGACCATCGCAATGCTTTGTTTTAATTAAACAGTCGGATTCCCCTTGTCCGTATTAGTTCTAAGTTGGCTGTTCAACGCTCGAGGAAGGCCCCCAAAGGAACCATTCCCAGTCCATCCATCAGCCAACACGCAGCAACCTACTCTCACCGTGGGATAGCTCGAGTAGTCCACCGACAGTCGACGAGTTTGGGTTTGGGACCCCCGTGCCCATCCCTCAGAGCCGATCCATTTCTCGAGGTTACGAATCCATTTTGCTGACTTCCCTTGCCTACATTATTCCATGGACCAGTGGCTGTTCACCTTGGAGACTTGATGCGGTTATGAGTATGATTGGGCATGGAAGGCACTCGATCCTTCGGATTTTCAAGGGCCATCTAGAGCGCACTAAACACCACGCGATGTGCGGTGCTCTTCCTGCTGCTGGACCCTACCTCCAACTGAGCCGTTTCCAGTGTGGGCAGGCTATTAAACAGAAAAGATAACTCTTTCTGGGGTCCCCGTCGATGTCTTCAGACTCCCTAACGTTACCGTCAGCTGCCACATCTCGGTTCCTAAATTTTAATCGGATCCTCTTTGGAAGCTTACGCCGAGGCACTATCTGATGAGCTTCGCCCGTCTCTTAGTATGGGTGAAACTCCCGCTTTCGCCTACCACTTTCTCATCAGAGGTTTAAAGAGGTAATGATTTTAGGACTAGAGGGAACAACGTTCAAGTCGACCAATAATAGGCGAACAACTAACTTCTCTGGTGTCCGTCAAAGGATTTTGAGGTAGGGGATAACCTGTAATTAATCTGGCTGTTTAGGTTAAAGGGAAGGGCCTCGTCGAAATCATCGGCTTTCTGCCCAACGCCACGGCCGGTTAACCCATGGGCAAGTGCCATTCACATGGAACCTTTCCTTTCTTCAAACTTCAAAGTTCTCATTTGAATATTTGCTACTATTAATAAAAATTTGCACCGATGGTCGCTTCGCCCGAGCTTATGCCCCTAGTTTTGCGGCGACCACTGTACCCTCCTACTCATTGGGGCTTGGCCCTTGACCCAACGGCTGGGTATAGGTCGCGCGCTTTAGCGCCATCCATTTTCGGGGCTAGTTGATTTGGCACGTGAGTTATTACACACTCCTTAGCAAATTTCGACTTCCATGGCCATCGTCCTGCTATTTTAATCGACCAACACCCTTTGTGGGTTCTAAGTTAGCACGTAGTTGGGCACCGTAACCAGCTTTTGGTTCATTCCGCATCGCTAGTTTTGCTTACCAAAAATGGCCCACTTGGAACTCTCGATTCCGTGGGACAACTTAATGAAGCAGCCACCACATACTACTTATTTAAAGTTTGAGAATAAGTCAAGGGCATTGCGCCCCCGATACCTCTAATCATTGGCTTTACCTTATAAAACTCGCATCTGAGCTCTAGCTATCCTAAGGGAAACTTCTAAGGGAACCAGCTACTAGACGGTTCGATTAGTCTTTCACCCCTGTACCTAAGTCAAACTAATGATTTGCACATTAGTATCGCTGCAGGCCTCCACTAGAGTTTCCTCTGGCTTCACCCCACTCAGGCATAATTCACCATCTTTTGGCTCCCGATAGGCATGCTCGCACTTGGACCCTTCTCAAAAGATCAAGGTCGGTTGATTATGCACCCACGAGGGATCCTGCCAATAAGCTTCCTTGTGCCTTATGGGTTTACTCGCCCGTTGACTCGCACGTATATCAGACTTTTTGGTTCATGTTTCAAGACGATTTGAATAGGGAGCCTGTTGACTGATGAGGGAAGAGTGCAAGTGCCGAAGCACCACCGCGATGGCACGCGCTTCCATTCATGATCTCGACGACAACGTCTCCGCGAGTGTATCAAAGGCTCGGGCTTGGGCCGTTGTCGTGATCCGCATTAGTCCATACCCCGAGTTGATCAACAAACCGGCTCGTGGCCGTTCCACATCTGACCGAGGTGCATCGCTGGCCCCCATCCGTTTCTTTCCCAATAATTTCAAGCACTCTTTGACTCTCTTTTCAAAGTTCTTTTCATTTTTCCCTCGTGGTACTTGTTCGTTATCGGTCTCTCGCCCATATTTAGCCTTGGACGGAATTTTTTGCCCTATTGGGGCTGCATTCCTAAACAACCCGACTCATTGACAGCGCCTCGTGGTGCGACACGGTCTTAAGAAGACGGAGCTCTCACCCTCTTCGGTGCCCTTTTCCAGGGGACTTGGTCCCCAGTCCATCGTTGAGGATGCTTCTTCAGACTAGAATTCGGGCACCAAGGGTGCACAATTTTCAAGCTAGGCTTTTCTTAGTTTGCTCGTCGTTACTAGGGGAATCCTTGTTAGTTTCTTTTCCTTTGCTTATTGATATGCCTAAACTCAGTGGGTGGTCCCGCCTGACTTGGGGTCACATCTTGATAGATCGATCATTAGGTCCGTGAGCCGCGAGCGAGCCGTGACGCCGCATCGCTCAAGGCTTTTTTTTTAGGCCAACCATGAGTCGAAGGTGCACGGGAGGCCAACATCTGCCCCATGATGGTCCTTCCCCTCCCAAAAAGGATGCGGGGGGGTGGAGGGGTCGAGGGCGACGGTGCTTAACATTCAAGCAGATGTGCCCTTGGCCTGATGGCTTCGGGTGCAACTTGTGTTCAAAGACTTGATGGTTCACTGGATTCTGTAATTCACACCAAGTATCGCATTTTGTTACATTCTTCATCGATGCAAGAGCTGAGATATCCATTGCCAAGAGTCATTTTTGACATCGTTTAGGGACGACATGACTGTCAGCCGCACACCGAGTTCGGGGCAACTAGGGCCTGATTTTTCATTTGAGTTCCTTGGCGCATCTTGTGCTATGGGTTTTGTTGTTGTGCGCGACGAGGGGCTTGGGCACGAGCCCGTGCACCCTTGCAACGCAAGGTAGGACAAGGGGTTCGAGAGCCCATCGCCCCGCCATTGTGTTTACAACGTGTTCGCAAGTTGTTTCATTGATCAAATTTTTGACAATGATCCTTCCGCAGGTTCACCTACAGAAACCTTGTTACGACTTCTCCTTCCTCTAAATTATAACATTCAATGGACTTCTTGCGACATCATGAGTAGTGAACCACCCTCGTTGTCATGATCCAAACACTTCACCGAACCATTCAATCGGTACGAGTGATGAGTGGTGAGTACAAAGGGCAGGGACGTAGTCAATGTGAGCTGATGACTCGCGCTTACTAGGAATTCTTTGTTAAAAACCAACAATTGCAATGATCTATCCCCATCACAATGAAATTTTAATGATTACCCGGACCTGTCGCCCAAGGTTATAAACTTATTGAATACATCAGTGTAGCGCGCATGCCTCAAACTTCCCACATTTTTCCCACTGATGAGGCCTTGGCAGCAGGGGTGTAACATCATGCCCAGGCTGGCCGTGTGGCTCGCTCGATGCTAATGGTGGATGATCGTGTCATTGATCACGCTGCACAACAAGTTTGTTGAGGCAAGCATGAGCATCAGGATCCAACCCCGCATCTGCCGCCTCGAGGGCCTACGACAAAGCACTCCGCATGCTTGAAAGCCCCCTAGCGATTTGGCCCTCGTTTAGCATGCATCATTGTGAGCTTCGTCGCCCATACCATTGAGCTTGTCTAGCCATATGCTAGCTCATTATCCCACGATTTTTCTCATTTTGTTGCCCATAGATTAGCGGATTTCATTTCCCATATTTTCCCCACTCCATGGGCTACTGATCGGGCATCCTACCCTCTTTGACCGACGTCGTCGGCCGCTTGCCTGCCAGCGATGGTGGCCGCCATAGCCATGCACCACCAGCTAGATGAGCAAGGCAACAAGCCGCCCTGCGCATACCATACGAGCGGGGTTCCCCGTGCCTAGCGCCTGCCCATGTGGGATGGCTTGGGGGAGAGCACGCATGGCCCGTTGGCACCCAGCAAGCTCGGTGACCACCTCCCCCCTAAAGAGTCTTAAATAAAATTTCACTCATGACAAGAGAAAACATCAATATGTTTGAGCAGTCATAATGGCTCTAAAAAATAACTTACATAGAATTTTGAGTTGAAACTTTGTACATAAACGAAGAATAATCATATCTACCTTTGGAAAAAATTTCAATATTTTTTGAGCACCAATTGTTTTTAATAAATTTTTTACAACCAAAAATTGAAAAAATCATCAAAAATAGCCTATGAGTGGAAATGATCCCAAACTTCAGGGGTAGACTCCTCATGAATTACACGATTTATTTGAGCCATTTTGGGACAAATTTCGTGATCAAAAGACTATCAATTCACACCAATTTCGCAAGTGGGCATTGCGGCCAACAGCCTAGGGCAGCTGTGCCTTTGCCTGGCCCAAGGCGCGTGCTGGCTGCCCTGTCCAGTGCACCTCTAGCCACCCCATGGCTACCCTCAGGGTCCATCACAGCCAGGGGACACGGCCAAGCCCAACTTGCCTATGAAATCAACGCCCACAGCGCGTGCTGAGCCTCGCAGCGTGCTCGTGGCAGGCTCGCGTGGGGCGCCCCTGGCAAGGCTGGCACCGTGCTTGCTGGGGATTGCTGTGGAACCCTTGGCCTTCACACTGGGCAGCATGTCGAGGGGCAGGGACGAGGGGGCTGGCCCTGGATAAGTGCCCATGGCCTGGCTGGCGCGTCCACTGCTGCCGCAGGCTTCACTCCTAGTGGTGCCCTTTTGTCAATTCCTTTAAGTTTCAGCATTGAGACAATACTCTCCTCATAACCAAAAGACTTTAATTTTTCGTAAGGTGCCAACGGAGTCCAAAAAGCAACATCCACTGATCCCTGGTCGACATCGTTTATGGTTGAGACTATGATGGTATCTGATCATCTTCGAGCCCTCAACTTTCATTCTTGATTAATGAAAACATCTTTGGCAAATGCTTTCGCAGTTGTTCGTCTTTCATAAATCCAAGAATTTCACCTTTGACTATGAAATACAAATACCCCCGATTGTCCTTTTTAATCATTACTTCAATCTCGAAGGCCAATAGAATAAGATCGAAGGCACGACCCGACCAATTAAGGCCAGGAGCGCGTCGTCGGCGGTAGGGATGAGCCAACCAGTGCACACCGTAGGTGGACCGATCGACCCTTCCCAAGGTCCAACTATGCACTTTTTAACAGCAAACAACTTAAATATACATTATTGGAGCTGGAATTACTGCGGCTGTTGGCACCAGGCTTGCCCTCCAATGGATCTTTGTTAAGGGATTTAGATTGTACTCACTCTAATTGCCAGACTCGAAGAGCTTGGCATTGTTATTTATTGTCACTACCTCCCCGTGTTAGGATTAGGTAATTTACACGCTTGCTGCCTTCCTTAGATGTGGTAGCCATTCTCAGGCTCCCTCTCTAGAATCGAACCCTAATTCTCCATCACACGTCACCACCATAATAGGCAACTATCCTACCATCAAAAGTTAATCGGGAAAAAATTTGAATGATGCATCGCCAACACGATTGCCTTACGATCTGGCGAGTTTATCATGAGTAATCAGAGTAATGAGCAAAGCCTGCGTCGACCTTTTATCTAATAAATGTGCCTCTTACAGAAATCAAGGTTTGTTGCACGTATTAGCTCTAGAATTACTATGGTTATCCGAGTAGTAGGTACCATCAAACAAATTATAACTGATTTAATGAGCCATTCACAGTTTCACAGTCTGAATTAGTTCATACTTACACATGCATGGCTTAATCTTTGAGACAAGCATATGACTACTGGCAGGATCACCCAGGCAGCATCCTTCGAGACGCCGTGCCAACTAGGACCAAAGCGTGCTACAAGGCTCATTAAGGTCAAAGCTATCACGGTCATTATTGAAAATTGATGGGATGTGGGATAAATGCTTTTGCTTGGACAGTCAGAGGTCAAGGCCACTCCTGTCGCAACCTTTTTTGCACCCGAAGGGACCATCAAGCGTTCGTGTGCCAAAGCAACCGCATGTCGAAGCAAGCCGCTTTTGGAGCACAAGGCCCAGTTGAGGTTTCCACCTATGCCCGTGAGGGACATGGTGCAAAGACAGTCGACTCAAATCATCGAATTTCATTTATGAAGGCACGCGACACAGCGTCCCAAAATGACCCATGAAAAGCAAACGTATAGCTTAGGGTCAAGCTTGAAGCAACGTTCTAGCTGATAGTTCGATAGGGAAGCATGGAGCCTGCCAATGCGCATGACTAGATCACCACTCACACGCCGGATGTACAAATGGGCAGCAGCAGCACCAAATGAGCTGCAAGCGGACGAGCGAAAGGCCATCGATCGTGCAGGTCATCGAGGGTCACCGCACCCAAGCCGCTAAGCGCAAAATTATTTCAATAGTGAGGGACGATTCTTCGATGGTAAAGGACCATTTATGAGGCCTTAGCAGCAGGGGTGTCATGTGGTGCCCAGGTTGGCCATGTGGGTCGCTCGGTGCTAACAGCCAATGATCGTGTCGTCATTCGCACTGCACAATAAGTCCGCCTCGACAAGTCTGAGCGTCAGGATCCAACCCCGCGTCTGCCACCTGAAGGGCCTGCGATGAAGCACTTTGCATGCTCGAAATCCCCCTAACGATTTGGGCCTTGCGTAGCATGCATCATTGTTAGCTTCGCCGCCCATACCGTCATGCTTGTCTAGCCACATCCTAGCTCATTATCCCATAATTTTGCTCATTTTATTGCCCACAATTTAATCAATTTCGTTTCCCATGTTTTCCCCACTCCGTTGGCTACTGATTGGGCATCCAACACTCTTCGGACAACGTCGCCGACCGCTTGCCTGCCGGCGGTGGTGGCCGTCACAACCATGCACCATCTGCTGGATGGGCAAGGCAGCAAGCCACCCTACCCCTACCATGCGTGCTAGGTTCCCTAAGCCCAACGCTTGCCCATGTAGGATGGGTAAGGGGGAGTACGCATGGCTCATTGGCACCCAGCAAGCTCGATGACCACCTCCCCCCTAAAGAGTCTTAAATGAAATTTCACTCATGATAGGAGAAAACATCAATATGTTTGAGCAATCAAAATGGCTCTAAACAATTACTTACCTAGAATTTTGAGCTGAAACTTTGTACATAAACGAAGAATAATTATATCTACCACTGAAAAAAATTTCAAAATTTTCTGAGCACCAATTGTTTTTAATGAATTCTTTACAATCAAAAATTGAAAAAATCATCAAAAATAGCCTATGAGTGGAAATGATCACAAACTTCAGGGGTAGACTCCTCATGAATTACACGATTTATTTGAGTCATTTTGGGATAAATTCCGTGATCAAAAGACTATCAATTCACACTGATTTCACAAGTGGGCATTGCAGCCAACTAGCTAGGGCAACTTTGCCTCTGCCTGGCCCAAGGTGCGTGCTGGCTGCCCTGTCCACTGCACCTCCAGCCACCCCATGGCTACCCTCAGGGTCCATCACAGCCAGGGGATAAGGCCAAGCCCAACTTGCCCATGAAATCAACGCCCATAGCACGTGCCGAGCCTCGCAGCGTGCTCGTGGCAGGCTCGCGTGGGGTGCCCCTAGCAAGGCTGGCACCGTGCTTGCTGAGGATTGCTGTGGAACCCCTGGCTCGCACACTGGGCACCATGTCGAGGGGCAGGGACGGGGGGGCTGGCCCGGGATGGGTGCCCGTGGCCTGGCTGGCACGTCCACTGCTGCCGCACGCCGGGCTAACAGGCCACCTCGTGCCTACTGAGGGTTGCCGAGGCATGCCTCCCATGCCAGGTCCATTTGATACGGCTCCCCTGGCTCGCTCACTGGGAATTAATCTAGGGGCAGGGGCGAGGGGGCTCACTAGCGATGGGCGCCCGTGGCCTGGCTGACTTGCGTACCGCTGCCACACGCTAGGCAAGCAGCCCATGCCGTGCCCGCTAGGGGTTGCCAAGGCATTCCTACCATGCTCAGTGTCTGTACGACGAGCTACCTTAGGTCACTCATTGGGCACCATGTCAACGAGCAGGGATGAGGGGGCTGGCTCGCTATGGGTGCCCGTGGCCTGGCTGGCGCGCCCACCATTGCCGCATACTAGGCTAGCAGGCCACGTCATACCTACTAAAGGCTGTCGAGGCATGCCTCCCATGCCCAAGGTGCATGCAACGCAGCTCCCCTGGGTCGCTCATTAGGCAATAAGTCGAGGGGTAGAGGCGACTGTGCTTGACACCTAGGCAGATGTGCCCTCGACCTGATGGCTTCAGGCGCAACTTACGTTCGAAGACTCGATGGTTCAAGAGATTTTGCAATTCACACCAAGTATCGCTTTTCGTTACATTCTTCATCAATGAGGGAGCTGAGATATCCATTGCCGAGAGTTATTTTAGACATCATTAAGGGACGACACGACCACCAATTACGCACCAAGATTGGGGCGACTGTGGCGTGCTTTTTCACTCGATGAGGAGCTGATGACTCGCGCTTACTAGGAATTCCTCGTTGAAGACCAAAATTTACAATGATCTATCCCCATCATGATGAAATTTTGAATATTACTCGAGCCTATTGGCTAGGGCTATAGGCTCATTGAGTACATCAGTGTAGCACGCGTGTGGCCCAAAACATCTAAGGGCATCATAGACCTGTTATTGCGTCAAACTTCCTTGGCTTAAGCGGCTGTAGTCCCTCTAGGATGCTAGCCGTGAAGCATCACCTCCACGTAGCTAGTTAGCAGGCTGAGGTCTCATTCGTTAATGGAATTAACTAGACAAATTGCTCTACTATCTAAGAACGACCATGCAGCACCACCCATAGAATCAAGAAAAAGCTCTCAGTCTGTCAATCCTTACTATGTCTGGACCTGGTAAGTTTCCCTGTGTTGAGTTAAACTAAGCCGCAGGCTCCACTCCTAGTGGTGCCCTTTTGTCAATTCCTTTAAGTTTCAGCCTTGAGACCATATTCCCCTCGAAACCCAAAGACTTTAATTTTTCATGAGGTGCCAACGGAGTCCTAAAAGCAACATCCGCTGATCCCTGGTCGACATCGTCTATGGTTGAGACTAGGATGGTATCTAATCATCTTCAAGCCCTCAACTTTCATTCTTGATTAATGAAAACATCTTTGGGAAATGCTTTTGCAGTTGTTCGTCTTTCATAAATCCAAGAATTTCACCTCTGACTATGAAATACGAATGCCCCCGACTATCCTTGTTAATCATTACTTTGATCCCGAAGGCCAATAGAAGAAGATCGAAATCCTATGACGTTATCCCTTGCTAATGTATTCAGAACATAGGCTTGCTTTGAGCACTGTAATTTCTTCAAAGTAATAGTGCCGAAGGCACGACCCGACCAATTAAGGCCAGGAGCGCGTTGTCGGCCGTAGGGATGAGCCAACCAGTGCACACCATAGGTGGACCGATCAACCCTTCTCAAGGTCCAACTACGCACTTTTTAACTGCAAATAACTTAAATATACACTATTGGAGCTGGAATTACAGTGGCTGTTGGCACCAGGCTTGCCCACCAATGGATCTTTGTTAAGGGATTTAGATTGTACTCACTCCAATTGCCAGACTCGAAGAGCCTGGCATTGTTATTTATTGTCACTACCTCCCCGTGTTAGGATTAGGTAATTTACATGCTTGCTGCCTTCCTTGGATGTGGTGGCCGTTCTCAGGCTCCCTCTCCATAATTAAACCCTAATTCTCCATCACATGTCACCACCATAATAGGCAATTATCCTACCATCGAAAGTTAATAGGGAAAAAATTTGAATGATGCATCGCCAACATGATTGCCTTATGATCCATTGAGTTTATCATGAATAATCAGAGCAAGGACGAAGCCCACGTCAACCTTTTATCTAATAAATGTGCCTCTTCTAGAAATCAAGTTTTGTTGCACGTATTAGCTCTAGAATTACTACAGTTATTCGAGTAGTGGGCATCATCAAACAAACTATAACTGATTTAATGAGCCATTCGCAGTTTCACAGTTTGAATTAGTTCATACATACACATGCATGGCTTAATCTTTGAGACAAGCATATGACTACTGGCAGGATCAACCAGGCAGTATCCTTCGAGACGCCGCGCCAACTAGGACCAAAGCGTGCCGCAAGGCTCATTGAGGCCAAAGCTATTGCAATCGTCAATCAAAATTGATGGGATGTGAGATAAATGCTTTTGCTTGGACAGGCAGCGGTCAAGGCCACTGCTGTCGCAACCTTTATTGCACCCGAAGGGACCATTAAGCGTCCATGTGCTAAAGCAACTGCATGCCGAAGCAAGCCACTTTTGGAGAACAAGGCCCAGCTGAGGTTTCCACCCACGCCCGCGAGGGACATGCTACAAAGACAGTCGACTGGAATCATCAAATTTCATTTATGAGGGCACGTGACATGGCGTCCCAATGTGACCCATGAAAAGCAAACGTGTGGCTCAGGGTCAAGCTTGAAGCAACGTTCTAGCTGATAGTTCGATAAGGGAGCATGGAGCCTGCCAACGCGCATGACTAGATCACCACTCACATGCCGCACGTACAAATGGGCAGCAACAGCACCAAACGAGCTGTAAACGGATGAGCGAAAGGGCCATCGATCATGCAGGTCATCGAGGGTCACCGCGCCCAAGCCGTTAAGAGCAAAATTGTTTCGGTAGTGAGGGACGATTCTTCGATGGCAAAGGACCATTGATGAGGCCTTAGCAGCAGGGGTGTCACGCGGTGCCTAGGTTGGCCATGTGGGTCGCTCGGTGCTAACAGCCGATGATCGTGTCGTCGATCGCACTGCGCAACAACTCTGCCTCGACAAGTCTGAGCGTTAGGATCCAACCCCGCGTCCGCCACCTCGAGGGCCTGCGATGAAGCACTTTGCATGCTCGAAATCCCCCCAGCAATAGCGTAGCATGCATTATCGTTAGCTTTGCCGCCCATACCGTCATGCTTATCTAGCCACATCCCAGCTCATTATACCATAATTTCTCTCATTTTGATGCCCACAATTTAGTGGATTTCATTTCCCATGTTTTCCCCACTCCATTGGCTGCTGATTGGGCATTAAACACTCTTCGGCCAACGTCATCGACCGCTTGCCTGCCGGCGGTGGCGGCTGTCACAACCACACACCATCTGCTGGATGGGCAAGGCAGCAAGCCACCCTGCCCCTGCCATGCGTGCTAGGTTCCCCAAGCCCAACGCTTGCCCATGTGGGATGGGTAGGGGGGAACACGCATGGCCCGTTGGCATCCAGCAAGCTGGGTGACCACTTCTCCCCTAAAGAGTGTTAAATGAAATTTCCTACCCGGCAGGACGAAACGTAAATTTTTCTGAGCCATCATAATGGGTCTAAAAAATTATTTACTTAGAATTTTGAGCTGAAATTTTGTACATACATGGAGAATAATCATATCTACCACCAGAAAAAATTTCAGAATTTTCTATATTTAAAAATTGAAAAAATCATCAAAAATAGCTCGTGAGTTAAAATGATCTCAAACTTCAGGGGCAGTCTCCTTATGAATTACACGATTTATTTGAGTCATTTTGGGACTAATTCTATGATGAAAAGACAGTCAATTCAAACGAATTCTGCAATTGGGTATTGCGGCCTGCAAGCTGGGGCACCTGTGCCTCTGCCTGGCCCAGTGTGCAAGCTGTCTGCCCTGTCCAGGGCACCTCCAGCCACCCCATGGCTGCCCTCAGGGTCCATCACAGCCAGGGGACACGGCCAAGCCTAGCTTACCCATGAAATCAATGACCACAGCACTTGCCTAGCCTCACAGCGTGCTCGTGGCAGGCTCGTTTAGGGAGCCCTGAAAAGTCTGGCGTCGTGCCTGCTAGAGACTATTGTGGCTCCCTTGCCTGGCACGCTGGGCAATAAGTCAAGGGCCAGGGACGAGGGGACCGGCTCACAATTGGAGCCCGTGGCCTTGCAAGCGCGGCCACCGCTCCCGCATGTTAGGAAAAAAGTCCATGTCGTGCAACCTGGTGGCTTCCAAAGTGTTCCTCTCGTGCCCACGGTCCGTGCGATGCAGCTCCCTTGGCTCGCACACTGGGCACTATGTTGAGGGGTAGAGAGGAGGGGGCCAGCTCGCGATGGGCACCTGTGGCCTAGCTAGTGCGCCCACCGCTCCCGCACGCTGGGCAAGAAGCCCATGCCATTTAACCTAGTGGTTGCCAAGACGTGCCTCTTTTGCCCAGGGTCCTTGCGATGCGGCTCCCTTGGCTCGCTCGTTGGGCATCATGTCGAGGGGGCCGGCTCACCATGGGAGCCCGTCGCTTAGCAAGCGCACCCACTGCTCCCGCACCCTTGGCAACAAGGCCATGCCGTGCAACTTGATGGCTGCCAAGGTAAGCCTCCCATGCACTGGCTCTATGTGACGCGGCTCCCCTGGCTCGCTCGCTGGGCACTATGTCGAGGGGCAGGGATGAGGGTGCCGGCTCCCAATGAGAGCCCGTGACCTGGCTAGCGCGCCCATCGCTCCCACACGCTAGGCAAGAAGCCCATGCTGTGTAACCTTGCGGCTGCCAAGGCGTGCCTCCCGTACGAAGGTCTGTGGGACGCGACTCCCCTGGCTCATTCACTGAGGACTATGTTGAGGGGCAAGGACGAGGGGGTCGGCTCGCGATGGGTGCCAATGGCTTGGCTAGCGTGCCCATCGCTCTCGCACGTTGGGCAAGAAGCCCAGACCATGCTTGCTAGGGGCTGCCGAGGCTTGCCTTCCGTGCCCAAGGTTCGTGCGATGCGGTTCCCCTGGCTCACTCGCTAGGACTATGTGAAAGGGCAGGGACGAAGGGCTGGCTCATGATAGGCGCCCGTGGCTTGACTAGCACGCTCACCGTGCCCGTACGCTGGGCAAGAAGCCCAGGCTGTGCCTGCTGGGGGTTGCCATTGCTTGCCTCCCGTACCCAAGGTCTGTGAGATGCGACCCCCCAGGCTCGCTCATTGGGCACTATGCCAAGGAGTCAACTCGCGATTGTCGCCCGTAGCCTGGCTGGCACACCCACTGCTCTCGTATGCTGCGCAAGAAGCCTAGGCCATGCCTGCTAAGGGCCACCGAGGCTTGCCTCCCATGCCCAAGGTCCGTGCGACGTGGCTCCCCTGGCTCGCTCGCTGGGCACTATGTTAAGGGGCAGGGACGAGGGGGCAGGCTTGCCATAGGCACTAGTGGCCTAGCTGGCGCGCTCATTGCTCCCGTGTGTTGGACAAGAAGCCCAGCTCACTTTTGCTAAGGGCTGCCAAGGCTTGCTTTTCGTGCCCAGGGTCCGTACGACGTGGCCCCTCAGGCTCACTCGTTAGGCACTCTGTCGAGGGGCTGGCTCGCGATGGGCATCCATGGCTTCGCTGGCGGACCCACCACTCCCGTACACTGGGCAAGAAGCCCATGCCATGCACCTTGGTGGCTGCCGAGGGCTGCTTCTAGTGCCCAGGGGTCCGTGCAATGTGACCCCCCTGGCTCACTCGCTAGGCACTATGTCGAAGGGTAGGGACGAGGGGGCTAGCTCCTGATAGGTGCCCATGGCTTGGCAAGCACGCCCACCACTCTTGCACGCTGGGCAAGAAGCCCATGCCACCAACCTAGTGGCTGTCGAGGCGTGCCTCCCGTGCCCAAGGTCCATGTGACGCAGCTCCCCTGGCTTGCTCATTGGGCACTGTGTTGAGGGGCAAGGACGAGGGGGACGGCTCGCGATGGGTACCAATGGCCTTGCTAGCGCACCCATCGCTCCCGCACGCTGGGCAAGAGCCCCTTGCTGTGCAACCTGGTGGCTGCCAAGGTGTACTTCTCGTGCCCAGGGTCCATGCGCTATGGCTCCCCTGGCTCGCTTGCTAGGCACTCTATTGAAGGGCAGGGATGAGGGGGCCAGCTCTCGATAGGAGCCTGTGACCTGGCTGACACACCCACCGCTCCCGAGCGTTGGGCAAGAAGCCCATGCTGTGCAACCTTGTGGCTGCCCAGGCGTGCCTCCCATGCTAGGGTCTGTGCGATGTGGCTCCCTTGGCTTGCTCATCGAGCACTATATTAAGGGGTAGGGACGAGGGGGTTGACTCGCGATGGGTGCTAGTGGCTTGGCTAGCGCGCCCACCACTCCCGCACGCTGGGCAAGAAGCCCAGACCGTGCCTGGTGGGGGTTGCCGTGGCTTGCCTTCTGTGCCCAGGGTCCGTGTGATGCGGTTCCCCTAGCTCGCTTGCTGGGCACTATGTCGTGGAGCAGGGACGAGGGGCTGGCTTACGATGGGCGCCCGTGGCCCGACTGTCGCGTCCATCGCTACAGTACGCTAGGCAAGAAGCCCATGCTGTGTAACCTTGTGGGTGCCAAGGCGTGCCTCTTGTACCAAGGTCCATGTGACGCGTCTCCCCTGCCTCGCTCACTAGGCACTATATCGAGGGGCAAGGACGAGGGGGCCGGCTCGCGATGGGCACCCATGGCATGGCTAGCGCGCCAACCGCTACCACGCGCTGGGCAAGAAGGCGAGGTTGTGCATGTTGGGGGCTACCGTTGCTTGCCTCCCGTACCCAGGGTCTATGCAACGCGGCTCCCCTGGCTCGCTCACTGGGCACTATGGGCACTTTTTCGAGGGGTAGGGACAAGAGGCCGGCTAATGATGGGTGCCTGTGGCCTTGGTAGCGTACCTATCGCTCCCGCACGCTGGGCAAGAAGCCCATGCCATGCAACTTTGTGGCAGTTGAAGCGTGTCTCCCTTGCCCTGGGGCAGTGCGACGGCCTCCCCTAGCTCGTTCGCTGAGCACTATGTTGAGGGTAGGGATGAGGGGGATGGCTCGCTATGGGTGCTCGTGGCCTGGCAAACGCTCCCACCACTCTCACATGCTGGGCAAAAAGCCCATGCCGTGTAACCTGGTGGATGCTAACGCGTGCCTCTCGTGCCTGGTGTCCGTGCAACGGAGCTCCCCTTGCTCGCTCGCTGGGCGCTATGTTGAGGGCCAAGGACGAGGGCACTGGCTCACGATGAGAGCCCGTGGCCTCACGAGCGTGCCCACCGCTCTCGCACGCTGGGCAAGAAGCCTATGCCATGCAACTTGGTGGCGGGCAAGGCATGCCTCTCGTGCCCATGGTTCGTGCGATGCGGCTCCCCTGGCTTGCACACTGGTTACTATGTCGAGGGGCAAGGACAAGGGGCTAGCTCATGATGGGAGCCTGTGGCCTGACTGGTGCACCCACCGCTCCTTTACATTGGGCAAAAACCCCAGGCTATGCCTACTGGGGGCTGCCGTCGCTTGCCTCCCGTATCCAGGGTCTGTGTTATACGGCCCCCCTGGCTCGCTCGTTATGCACTATGTCAAGGAGTCAGCTCGCGATGGGTGCCCATGGCCTGGCTGGCACGCCAACCGCTTCTGTATGCTAGGCAAGAAGCCCAGGCCATGCCTGTTGGGGGTTGCCTGAGGTCCATGCGACGAGGCTCCCCTTGCTCGCTCGCTGGTCACTATGTTGAGGGGTAGGGACGAGGGGCAAGCTTGCGATGGGCACTAGTGGCCTGGCTGGCGTGCCCATCGCTCCCGTAGCCTGGGCAAGAAGCCCAGACCGTGTTCGCTGAGGGTTGCCGAGGCTTGCATCCTGTGCCCAGGGTTCGTGCAACGCGGCCCCTCTGGCTCGCTTGCTGGGCACTCTGTCGAGGGGCCAGCTCATGATAGGCATCTTTGGCCTGGCTGGTGCACCCACCGCTACCACACACTGGGCAACAAACCTATGCCATGCAACCTGGTGGCTTCCAAGGTGTGCCTCACGTGCACAGGGGTCCATGCAATGCGGCCCCCCTAGCTCACTCGCTGGGCACTATGTCGAAGGGTAGGGACGAGGGGGCTGGCTCACGATAGGCGCCCGTGGCCTGGCAAGCATGCCCACTACTCCCGCACACTGGGCAAGAAGCCTATGCCATGCAACCATGTGGTTGCCAAGGCATGCCTCCCGTGCCTAGGGTCCATGCAACGCGACTTCCGTGGCTTGCCTAGCGCGCCCACTGCTCTCGCACTCTGGGCAAGAATACCATGATGTGTAACCTAGTGGCAATCGAGGCGTGCCTCCCATGCCTAGGGTCCATGCGACGCGGCTTCCCTTGCTCGCCGACTGGGCACTATGTTGAAGGGCAGAGACGAGGGGGCCAGCCCGCGATGGGCACTAGTGGCCCAGCTGGCGAACCTACTACTCCCGTACGTTGGACAATAAGCCTAGGCTGTGCCTCCTAGGGGCCGCCGAGGCTTGCCTCCCGTGCCTTGGGTCCGTGCGACACGGTTCCCCTCCTCGCTCACTGGGCACTGTGTTGAGGGGCAGGGACGAGGGGGCTGGCTCACGATGGGTACCCATGGCCTGGCTAACGAGTCCATCGCTCCCGTATGTTGGGCAAGAAGCCCATGCCACACAACCTAGTGGCTGCTGAGGCGTGCCTCCCGTGCCCAGGGTCCATGGGGCATGGCTCTCTTGGCTTGCACACTGGGCACTATGTCGAGGGGCAGGAACAAAAGGCCAGCTCGCTGGGCACTATATCGAGGGGTAGGGACGAGGGGCTGGGTCACGATGGGCGGCCATGTCCTGGCTAGCGCGCCTACCGCACCCGTACCCTGCGCAAGATGCTAAGGCCGTGCAACCTCGTTGCTGCCAAAGCGCGCCTCCCGTGCCTAGGGTCCGTGCGACGTGGCTCCTCTGGCTTACTCGCTAGGAATTATATCGAGGGGCTGGCGCACCCACCATTCCCATACTCTAGGCAAGAAGCCTAGGCCGTGCCTACTGGGGGCTGTCGTGGCTTGCCTCCAATGCTTAGGGTCGGTCAGACGCGACTCCCCTGGGTCACTCACTAGGCACTATATTGAGGGGCTGGCTTGCGACGGGCGCCCATGGCAAGGCTAGCGCGCCCACTGCTCCCGCACACTGGGCAAGAATCCCATGCCGTGTAACTAGGTGGCTACCAAGGCGTGCCTCCTGTGCCCAAGGTCTGTGCGACGTGGCTCCTCTGGCTCGTACATTGGCCACTATGTCGAGGGGCAGGGACAAGGTGCCGACTCGCGATGGGCGCCCGTGGCCTAGCTAGCGTGTCCACCACTCCCGCACGCTGGGCAAGAAGCCCATGCCACGAAACCAGGTAGCTGCCAAGGCGTGCCGCCTGTAACTAGGGTCCGTGCGACGTGGCTCCCCTGGCTCGCCCGCTGGGCACTATGTTGAGGGGCAAGGATGAGGGGACTAGTCCGCAATGGGCATCAGTGACCTGGCTGGCGTGCCTACCACTCCCGTACACTGGACAAGAAGCCCAGGCCGTGCCTGTGGGGGGCTGCCAAGGCTTGCCTCCTGTGCCCTGGTCTGTGCAACGCGGTTGCCCTTACTCGCTCGCTGGGAATTATGTCAAGGAACAGGGACGAAAGGGCTGGCTCACTATGGGAGCCCATGGTCTGGCTGGCGCGTTCATCGCTCTCGTACCCTGGGCAAGATGCCCAGGCCGTGCAACCTCGTGGCTGCCAAGGCGTGCCTCCCATGTCCAGGGTCCGTGCGACGCGGCTTCCTCGACTCACTTGCTGGGCACTATGTCGAGGGGCAAGGATGAGACGACTGCTTCATGATGGGAGCCCGTGGCCTGGCCGGTGCACCCACCGCTCTTGTACGCTGGGAAAAAAGCCCAGGCCATGCCTTTTTGGGGCTGTTGAGGCTTGCCTTCCGTGCGCAGGGTCCATGTGACGCGGCTCCCCTCGCTCACTCACTGGGCACTATGTCGAGGGACAAGGACGATTGAGCTAGCTCAATGTTGGCGCCTGTGGCTGGCTAGCACCCCCACCACTCCTGTACCTGGGCAAGAAGCCAAGGTCGTGCTTGTTGGAGGCTGTCGTGGCTTGCCTCCTGTGCCCAGGGTCCGTCCGACACGACTCCTATCATTTGCTCACTAGGCGCTATGTCGACGGGCCGGCTCGCGATGAGTGCCCGTGGCATGGCTAGCGCGCCCATTGCTCCCGCACACTAGGCAAGAATCCCATGCCGTGCAACCTGGCGGTTGCCAAGGCATGCCTTCCGTGCCTAGGGTCCGTGTGACGCGACACCCCTTGCTCGCACGTTAAGCGTTATGTTGAGGGTCAGGGACGAGGGGCCGGCTCACAATGGGCGCCAATGGCCTAGCTAGCGCACCCACTACTCCCGCACTCTGGGCAAGAAGCCTATGCCATGCAACCGGCTGGCTGCCGAGGCATGCCTGCCATATCCAGGGTCCGTGCGACGTGGCTTCCTTGGCTCGCCCACTAGGCACTATGTTGAGGGGCAGGGACGAGGTGGTCGGCCCGTGATGGGGACCAGTTGCCTGGATGGCGTGCTTACCGCTCCCGTACGTTAGGCAAGAAGCCTAGGCCGTGCTTGTTGGGCGCTGCCAAGGCTTGCCTCCCGTGCCCAGGGTCCATGCGACACGGCTCCCCTCGCTCGCTCGCTGGGCACTATGGCGTGGTTGAAAGACGAGAGGGCTGCCTCACGGTGGGAGCCCACGGCCTGGCTGGCATGCCCACCGCTCCAATACACTGGGAAAAAAGCCTAGGCCATGCCTTCTGGGGGCTACTGAGGCTTTGCTTCCATGCCTAGGCCACGCCTTCTGGGGGGCTCTCTTTGCTCGCTCGCTGTGCACCAAGTCGAGGGACAGGGACGTGTGGGCTGGCTCACGATGGGTGCTCGTTGCTTGGCTGGTGCCCCCACCCCCTCCTGTACCCTGGGTAAGAAGCCTAGGCCATGCAACCTCATGGCCGCCAAGGCATGCCTCCCTTGTCTAGGCTCCGTGCGAGGCGACTCCCCTAGCTCCCTCGCTGGGCGCTATGTTGAGGGGTAGGGACGAGGAGGCTAGCTCACGATGGGCGCCCGTGGCCTGGCTGGCGCACCTACTACTCCTGTACGCTGGGCAAGAAGCCTAGGCCGTGCTTGCTGAGGGCTGCCGAGGCTTGCCTCCCGTGCCAAAGGTCCGTGGGATGTGGCTCTCTTTGGTCGCTCACTGGGCACTATGTCGAGGTGCCGACTCGCGATGGGTGCCCATGGCCTGGCGGACACGCCCACTGTTCTCGCAAGCTGGGCAAGAAACCCATGCCGTGTAACCTGGTGGTTGCTGAGGTGTGCCTCCCATGCCCAGGGTCCGTGCAACTCGGCTCCCTGGCTCGCTCACTAGGCACTATGTCGAGGGGCAAGGACGAGGGGCCAGCTCGCGATGAGCACTCGTGGCCTAGCTAGCGCGCCCACCGTTCCTACAAGTTGGGCAAGAAGCCCATGCCACGCAGCGTGGGGGCTGCCGAAGTGTGCCTCCCGTGCCCAGGGCCCGTGTGACGTGGCTCCCCTCGCTCGCTCCCTGGGCACTATGTCGAGAAGCCGACTCGTGATGGGCGCCCGTGGCTTGGCGGGCGCACCCACCGCTCCCGCACATTGGGCATGAAGCCCAGGCTGTGTAACATGGTGGCTGCCGAGGCATGCCTCCTGTGCCCAAGGTCCGTGCAACGCGGCCCCTCTAGCTTGCTCACAGGGCACTATGTTGAGGGGCTGGCTTGCGATGGGTGCCCATGGCCTAGTTGGTGAGCAAACCACTGTCACACCTAGGCAAGCAGCCCAAGCCATGCCAGCTTGGGGGCTGCCGAGACATGCCTCCCATGCCAAGGGTCCATGCGATGCGGCTCCCCTAGCTCGCTCGCTTGGCACTACATCGAGGGACAGGGACAGGGACAAGGGGGCTGGCTCGCGATGGGCGCCTATGGCAAGCCTGGTGCTCCCACCGTTGTCGCACGCTGCGCAAGCAGACCATGCCATGCCTGTTGGGGGCTACCGAGGTGAGCCTCACATGCCCTGGGTCCATGAAACATGGCTCCACGGGCTCTATATCGAGGGGCAGGGACGAGGGGGCTGGCTCTCGATTGGCGCCCGTGGCCCGACTGGTGTGCCCACCACTGCCGCACGCTGGGCACTTGAACCATGCCGTGCCTGCTGGGCTGTTGCCGAGGCATGCCTCCCATGCCCAGGGTCCATGCAACGTGGCTCCCCTGGCTCGCTCGCTGCGCACTACGTCGAGGGACAGGGACGAGGGGGCTGGCTCACTATGGGGGCTCGTGGCCTTGGAGGCACATGCACCGCTGCTGCACACTAGGCAAGAAGCCCATGCCGTGCATGGTAGGGTCTGCCGAGGCATGTCTCCATTGCCCAGGGTCAATGCGATGCGGTCCCCTGGCTCGCTCGCTGGGCACCACATCGAGGGTCGAGGACGAGGGGTCTGGCTTGCGATGGGCGCCACTGGCCTAGCTAGCGCACCAACAGCTGCTGCATGCTGGGCACTTGGCACATGCCATGCCAGCTGGAGGCTTCCGAGGCAAGCCCCCCATGCCCAGGGTCTAAGCGACGCAGCCCCGCTGGCTTGCTCGCTCTACAGTAAGTCATGGGGCAGAGACGAGTTGGCTGGCTCGCGATGGGCCCCCGTGGGCTAGCTTGCGTGCCTACCGCTGCTGCACACTGAGCCAATAGCCCATGCCTTGCTTGCTGGGGGTGGCCGAGGTTTGCCTCCCGTCCCCAGGGTCCGTGCAACATGGCTCCCTTGGCTCACTTACTGGGCGCTGTGTCGAGAGGCTGGCTTGCGATGGGTGCCCGTTGGGTGGCTGGCGGATCCATCGCTGCTGCATGCTGGGCAAGCAGCCCCTGCTGTGCCTACTGGGGGCTGTCGAGGCATGCCACCTATGCCTGGGTTCGTGCGACAATACTACCCTTTCTCCCTTGTAGGGCACTACGTCGAGGGACAGGGACGAGGGGGTTGGTTCACGATGGGCACCCGTGGCCTGGCTGGCATGCCCACCGCTATCGCACCTGGGCAAGCAGCCCAAGCCGTGCCAGCTTGGGGGCTGCCGAGACATGCCTCCCATGCCAAGGGTCCATGCAACATGGCTCCCCTGGCTCGCTTGCTCGGCACTACATTGAGGGACAGGGACGATGAGGCTAGCTCGCGATGGGCGCATATGGCAAGCCTGGTACGCCCACTGTTGTCGCACACTGGGCAAGCAGACCATGCCGTGCCTGCTGGGGGCTACCGAGGCGAGCCTCACTACCCTGGGTCCATGAAACGCGGCTCCCTGGGCTCTCCAGCTGGGCACTATATCGACGGGCATGGACGAGGGGGCTGGCTCCGTATTGGCGCCCGTGGCTCGGCTGGTGCGCCCACCACTGCTGCACGCTGGGCTCTTGAACCATGCCGTGCTTGCTGGGGTGTTGTTGAGGCATGCCTCCCGTGCCCAGGGTCTGTACGACTTGGCTCTTCTGGCTCGCTCACTGCGCACTACGTCGAGGGATAAGGACGAGGGGGTTGGCTCGCTATGGGGGCCCGTGGCCTAGTAGGCACGCGCACCGCTGCTGCACACTAGGCAAGAAGCCCTTGCCATGCGTGCTGGGGTCTGCCGAGGCATGTCTCCGTTGCGTAGGGTCAATGTGACGCGGCTCCTCTGGCTCGCTCGCTGGGCACCACGTCGAGGGTCGGGGACGAGGGAGCTGGCTTGCGATGGGCGCCACTAGCCTAGCTGGCGTGCCAACAACTGCCGCATGCTGGGCACTTGGCCCATGCCGTGCCAGCTGGGGGCTTCTGAGGCAAGCCCCCATGCCCAAGGTCCATGCGACGCGGCCCCGCTGGCTGGCTCGCTCTGCAGTAAGTCATGGGGCAGAGACGAGTTGGCTGGCTCGCGATGGATGCCTGTGGGCTGGCTTGCGCGCCCACCACTGCTGAACACTAGGCCAACAGCCCATGCCTTGCCTGCTGGGGGCGGCCGAGGTGTGCCTCTCGTCCCCAGGGTCCATGCGACATGGCTTCCTTGGCTCGCTCGATGGGCACCTCTCGCAGGCCTGGTGCGCCCACCGTCATCGCACGCTGGGCACTTGGACCATGCCATGCCGGCTGCGATGTTACCGAGGCATGCCTCCCGTGCCCAGGGTCCATGCGACACAGCTCCCCTGGCTCGCTCACTGCACACTACGTCGAGGGACAGGGACGAGGGGGCTGGCTCGCTATAGGGGCCCGTGGCCTAGTAGGCACGCGCACTGCTGCTGCACGCTCGGCAAGAAGCCCATACCGTGCGCGGTGAGGTCTGCCGAGGCTTGTCTCTGTTGCCCAGGGTCAATGCGACGCGGCTCCCCTGGCTCGCTCACTGGGCACAACGTCGAGGGTCGGGGACGAGGGGGTTGGCTTGCGATGGGCGCCACTAGCCTAGCTGGCGTGCCAACAGCTGCCGCATGCTGGGCACTTTGCCCATGCCGTGCCAGCTGGGGGCTTCCGAGGCAAGCCCCCCATGCCCAAGGTCCATGCGACATGGCCCCGCTGGCTCGCTCGCTCTGCAAAAAGTCATAGGGCAGGGACGAGTTGGCCGGCTCACGATGCGCGCCCGTGGGCTGGCTGGCGTGCCCATGTTGCTGCACACTGGGCCAACAGCCCATGCCATGCCTGTTGGGGGCTGCCCAGGCATGCCTCCCATGGCCAGGGTTTGTGCGACATGGCTCCCCTTGCTTGCTCGCTGGGCACTACGTCGAGGGGCTGGAACGAGGGCACTGGCTCGGGATGGGCGGCCGTGGCCTAGCGACCGCATGCTGGGCAAGCAGCCCATGCCATCCCTGCTGGGCATTGCCGAGGCAAGCCTCTCATGCCTAGGTTCCATGCAAAGCGGCATCCCTACCTTATTCACTGGGCACTACGTTGAGGGTCGGGGAGGAGGAGGCTGGCTCGCGATGGGCGCCCCTTGCCTGGCTGGCACGCCCACAGCTGCCGCACACTGGGCACTTGGCCCAAGCCGTGCCTTCTGGGTACTGCCGGGGCATGCCTCCAGTGCCCAGGGTCCGTACGACGCTGCTCCCCTGGCTCGCTCGCTGGGCACCAAGTTGAGGGTCAGCGACGATGGCTATGGCTCGCGATGGGCGCCAATGGCGTGGCTGGTGCGCTCACCGCTGCCCCACGGTGGGCACTTGGCCTATGCTGTGCCTGCTGGCTCGCGATGGGCTCCCCTTACTCACTCGCTGGGCACTACGTTAAGGGTCGGGGACGAGGGCGCTGGCTCATGATGTGCGAAACTGGCCAGGCTGGCACGCCCACCATTTCCCCATGCTGGGCATATTTGACCCATGCCGTGCCTACTGGGGGCTACTGAGGCATGCCTCCCGTGCCTACGGTCCATGTGACATGGCTTCCCTGGCTCGCTCGCAGGGCAGTAAGTGCATCAATGAAGGGGAAGGATCAATCAAGACAAAAAAATCCTTATTGAGTCTTCTTATCACTTGAACTTGTGTTTTCCCTCTTATATTATTTTGATCTTTTAAAGAATCATTCTTAAGCACATAATTGAACACCACCTTAATGCATTTATGGTTTTGAGATTGATTATGAGTACTATCACAATCGAATTCAGTCGGGGAACCACGAAATGATTAAAAATTCTTGTATGGTACGATTAGCTATTAAGGTTCCTCTACTTTTGAAAATTATTTTAGGATTAGCAAATATAAATGAATAAAAGGACCATAGTCATTCGAAATCAAAGATATAGGTCCGAGACTTAGTTCCGTGATGAGGAAAGATTAACACCTCCATAAAAACCCTGGGATTGGTACCGATTAATAAAAAATATTTTTTAGCTTTAAAATTAATTTAAACTCAATATTGATTCCTAAACACGTATTGCAAGATTTTTCTTTTATGATAAGGTTATGGGTCTTTCTTTCGGTTCAAGGTGGTTTCTTCTGTGGAAGTATCTCTTATGGATTTTAAAAAGATTTTGTGGAGAGGATATCAGGAAACCTTTTGTAATGGTCATAATCACCAAGGAAAGTTAAGGGCCATAATGGCCGAGGAAAATTATCTCTTAACTATTGGTGTCCTTATAGCTTTTAATGGTCTGTTATCTTGTAACATGGAGTCTTGTGGGCATCAATATTATGGGTCGAGTTATGTACTAGTAGTAGATCTGCCAAAGGTATGGCGGCAAGCCTATTGAAGGTATGGTGGCAAGCTTGCTGAAGGTATAGTAACAGGTCTGCCAAAGTTATGAAGGAATTTTGCTTGGTTAGAGCTGGTGTCAAGCCAGATATGGATATAACACTTGCCCCCCCCCCCCATTTACCCTTGCTTCCTTTTAGAGAACAAGGCAAGGTTTGGTAATGTTCAAATTTGATCTTGGTTAGGCTAGATTATTGCATTTTATGACGAAACTATGAATCGGGGCTAGAACTTACGGAAACTAAATCCAAAGAAAGAAAATTAAAGGACATCATTTTTCATAACTTTTGTCAATTTGTGTGGATACACCATGTGTCGCCCATGGATTAAGTGTGTTAATTTTTAAATGCAACCTATCAGGCAACTTCTAATCAATAGCCTTTACTTCATTGACTTTTCCTTCACTACCTTTTTGCCTAAATTTCTTTATTTTGCCTTTGTGAATTCAAGGTATCTTGCTTCTTTTTTGGTGGGTTATCCATGTTTTATGGGTTTTGCCTTTCGATGTCTTCTTTGTCATATTTTGCTCTAATCAATTTCATCTCTTATTGCTTTTTTGATAATTTTCTTTTGATTTTACCTTTTGGTTTTTGTGATTTGGGTAAGCTATGGCTTAGTGGCGATATGTTTTTGTGATTACTCTAGATTAGGTCTGAATACCACATTTTAGATGAAGTAGAACTGAGGTTGCCCGTCTTATAGATGAGCCATGGATTCCACAAGATGGGTATATATGCGTGTTTGAGGAACATTGGAGGCTGGCCTATGATTACCTATGGATAGATTTCAATTATACCTTTATAGAGAGATAAAAATATCTCTAACATAATGGCACCAAGTGGGTGCAGATATATAGTGACATTTCAAGCCATTTATCGAGAGTTGGGTTTTAGAGACAATCTTGAGGTGTTGTTTAATTATTGTTATATGAAGAGAAATTGCTGGTATTTGAGTCCTAGAAGTTCCTTAATTTTTAGGATTAAAAAGGGAAAAAAGGTATCGTCTTCGAATAAGCGATAGAGAAGGAGTTAACTTTTATACAAAGTTGGCAAATTTGAAGGTGCTTTATAATAAGTGGAGGGCTCTAGAGCTTTATGCTTCGGCTAAGATTTCTCCTTTTCTCAAGTTTTTACCTTTGTTAGATCTTCTTAATGTTGACCTTAGGCATAGCGTTGTTAAGGATTACTTGAAGTCTAGGTGGTTGTACAAGGTCTATCCTTAGTTGTCAATTCCTCTTGAAGTCGAAATGAAAAAAATTGTTAAACTTTGGGAAGGGTAAGAGTAAGCGTTGAGGCACTATTTCGAATGTAAAGACTTGAGAATCCCCTATCAGGAGTCTTGCCAAGAATTTTAAAGAAAACAAATGCTCCTAAGTCAGCTGCGCTATTTTGCCTTACCCAAGCACTTATGGAGAATTGCCATATTTGTCTTAAGATCTCCTTACTAGGGGTCCTGTCCTTATTCGCGACACTTCTCCTTTAAGGAGTTCTATGTTTATGGTTGGAGGCCATCGTGAGTCCATCTCATCGAGGGGTTCAGGACTTGTTGGTGAGTCATTGTCGAGCGAGAGGACACTAACGAACTTTGGGGATAACTTTTCATATATATATATATATACATATATATATATATTGATTATTCATTTATTTTAGGAGGAATGGCATAGACATTACTAGGAAGATGTGGAGGATAGGTCTGAAACGATAGTGGGGTGGCTAGGACTAATTTTTTGACATTCATTTGTGGTTTTTTTTTAGTCTGTGTGATTAGGCGGACGTGTTGATAATTCAAATATAGATATTGGTTTAATGAATCCCAATTAGAGTCACCATAATATCTCCGCTTTCATTACACTCACATGCCGTGATTATAGGCATACATGTGATCACATACACATTAATATGTGTTTAAATATGCAAACTATGCACTTGATTTTTATTAAGAATTGCTATGCATAGGTTACATGAATTCTAGAAGATTGCTATCAATATTTAAGGATGCGCTAGGTATGTTACAAATTACACAAAATATAAAGAGAGAATTGAAATTTCATAAGGACTGAAAGATAATAAAATGAAACAAGATGTTAAGTGGATGCATAAGACTAAGACATACTCAGCAATTTGACTAAAACCTTATATGTACTAGGAGACAATAACTATCTTCATCTTCTTCCTTGAAAACTCTGTCTTTGTAAATTGAATAAAACCTCTCTAGCTACCCTTCTTTTACATGAAATTTAGGAGAAAAAAAGGCAACAAAACAGAAAAGCTAAAGAAGGAAGAGCTAGATAAGCCGGTTGACAAATTGAGTTAATGTGATTCAGATTAACTTAAAGGTATGTAAAATAAGCTAAATTGTATAATTATTCTTTATTCTCACCTTTGGTATAATCAATTGATCTACATAATGAGTGAAGGCATGATTCGCGAGCTATATGAAGATTACAGATTGGAATTATTGAAGAACAAAAAAGTGCAAAATTTTTATAGCACCAACTTGAGATGTAATTTTCATAGGCTTAGAGTTTGAATTTTGAAAAATATAAAACATGAAACTTTTAGTAAGAAGCTGAATGAATACAAAACAGCTTGGCTAATAAGAAGAATTATAAAAGTTATGGCTTGATTAGTATATCCTTTATTTTTAGTAGGGTTTAAGGTTTAGAGATTAGGGATTAGGGTTTAGGGCTTAGGGGTTTTGGGGGGTTTAAGCTTTAAGGGTTTAGGGATTTGGGGGTTTAAGGTTTAAGATATAGGGTTTAAGGTTTAGGTTTTAATGTTTTCAAGAAAAAGGGTTAAGGGATTAGGGATTAGATTTCACAGATTAGGAATTAGGGTTTCAGGTTCAAGGTCCAAGGTTCAAGGTTAAGGGTTCAGGGGTTCGAGGTTTGAGGGTTCGGGGTTCTAAGTTTCGGGTTTCATGTTCAGCGTTAAGGGTTGAGGGCTGAGGGCTTAGGGCTTAGGGGCTTAGGACTTTGGGGTTTGGCATTTTGGGGTTTGGGTTCAAAAGTTGAGGGTTAAGGGCTTGGGGCTTTGGGCTTTGGGCTTTGGGCTTTGGGCTTAGGGCTAAGGGCTTAGGGCCCTAGGGCTCAAGGATCATGGCTCGAGGCTTGAGGCTCGAGGCTCAGGGTTCGAGTTTGTTGTTTGAGGTTCAGGGTTTCGGGGGTGTGGGGTTCAAAGGTTTGAGATTTTGAGGTTCGAGGTTTCAAGGTCTGGGGTTCGGGGTTCAAGGGTTCTGGGTTCGAGGTTCAAGGGTTCCGGTTTCAGACTTTAGGGTTTGGGGTTTAGGGCGTGGGACTTCGGGCTAAGGGCTTTGGGCTTTGGCCTTAGGGTTTAGGGATCTGGGGCATGAGGATCGAGGCATGAGGCACGAAGATCGAGCCTTAAGTTCAAGGTTTAAGGTTTCGAGGGTTCGGGGCTCGAAGCTCGGGCTCAGGACTTAAACTTGGGCTCGGGCTCGAGCTCGGGTCTAGGGTCTAGGGTCTAGGGTTTAGGGTTTGCAGTTTAAGTTTTAGGGTTTGAGGTTTTGGATTTTGGGTTTTGAGGTTTTGGAGTTTGGGGTTTGGGATTTGGGGTTTGGAGTTTAGGGTTTAAGATTTGGGGCTTGGATTTTAGGGTTTAGGGTTTTAGGATTTTACGGTTTTATGGTTTAAAGTTTTGAGGTTTTAGGGATTTTGGGGTTTAAAGGTTAGGGTTTCAAGGTTTGGGGTTTAGGGTTGAGGGTTGAGGCCTTAGGGCTTAAGGCTTAGGGGCGTAAGACTTTAGGGTTTGATATTTTGGGATTTGGGGTTTGAGGTGAAGGGTTGAGGGTTGAGGACTTGGGGCCTAGGGCATGGGGCATCAGGCTTGGGGCTTTGGGCTTTGGGCTTCAGGCTTGGGCTCGAGGTTTAGGGTTTGAGTTTATGGTTTAAGGTTTGGGGTTTCGGGTGTTCGGGTTTTGAGTTTTCGGGGGTTTGGGGTTTCGAGATTTCGAGGTTCAAGGTTTCAAGGTTCGGGGTTTCAGTTTCAGGGTTCGGGGTTTAAAGGTTTCGAGTTCAGGGTTCACGGTTCAGGGTTTAGGATTCAGGGCGTGGGGCTTCGGGTTGGAGGCTTCGGGCTTCGAGCTTTGGGCTAAGAGCTCAAGGCTCGGGGCATGAACATCGAGGATTGAGGCATGAGGCTTATGGATCGAGTTTGAGGTTTATGGTTTCAGGGGTTTGAGGCTCTAGGCTCGGGGATAGAGGCTCGAGCTCGGGCCTCGAGTCTAGGGTCTAGGGCCTAAAATTTGGGGTTTGAGGGTTTGGGGTTTGGGTTTAGGGTTTGGGTTTCTGGCTTTTGGTGTTTGGTGTTTGGGTTTGGGGTTGGGGTTTGGGGGATTGGGGGTGGAGGTTTGGGGTTTGAAGTTTGAGGCTTGGGATTTTAAGGTTTTCGAGGTTTAGGGTTTAGCATTTACGGTTTAAAGTTTAGGGTTTAGGGTTTAAGGTTTAGGGGTTAGAGGTTGGGGTTAGGGTTAGAGGTTAGAGGTTAGGGGTTAGGGGTTAGGGGTTAGGGTCTAGGATCTAGGGTCTAAGGTTGAGGGTTGAGGGTTGAGGGTTGAAGGTTTAGGGTTAAGGGTTGGGGATTAAAGGTTAAGGGTTAGGGTTTAGGGTTGAGGGGTAAGGGTTCAGGGGTCAGGGGTTAGGTTTTAGGGTTCGGGGTTCGAGTTTCGAGGTTAAGTTCTAGGGTCTAGGGTCTATGGTCTAAGGGTTAGGGGTTAGGGTTATGGTTTGAGGTTTAAGGTTTAGGGTTTAAGGTTAAGGGCTGAGGGCTGAGGGCTGTGGGTTGAGTGCTGAGGGCTGTGGGCTAAGGGCTGAAGGCTGAAGGCTGAGGGCTTAGGGTTGAGGGCTTAGGCTTAGGGTGTAAAGGTTAGCGTTTTTCGTTTAGGGGTTAAGTTTTAGGGTTTAGGGTCGAGGGTCGAAGGTCTAAGGTCATGGGTTAAGGGTTGAGGGTTAAGGGTTTAGGGTTAAGGGTTGGCGTTGAGGGTTGAAGGGTCAGTTTTTGGGGTTCGAGTTTTGAGTTTCAAGGTTAAGGTCTAGGGCTTAGGGTTTAGGGTTTAGGGTTTAGGGTTTTAGGTTTATGAGTACTATCACAATCGAATTCAATCGGGGAACCACGAAATGATTAAAAATTCTTGTATGGTACGATTAGCTATTAAGGTTCCTCTACTTTTGAAAATTATTTTAGGATTAGCAAATATAAATGAATAAAAGGACCATTGTCATTTGAAATCAAAGATATAGGTCCGAGACTCAGTTCTGTGATGAGGAAAGATTAACACCTCCATAAAAACCCTGGGATTGGTACCGATTAATAAAAAATATGTTTTTAGCTTTAAAATTAATTTAAACTCAATATTGATTCCTAAACACGTATTGCAAGATTTTTCTTTTATAATAAGGTTATGGGTCTTTCTTTCGGTTCAAGGTGGTTTCTTCTGTGGAAGTATCTCTTATGGATTTCAAAAAGATTTCATGGAGAGGATATCAGGAAACCTTTTGTAATGGTCATAATCACCAAGGAAAGTTAAGGGCCACAATGGCCGAGGAAAATTATCTCTTAACTCTTGGTGTCCTTATAGCTTTAATGGTGTGTTATCTTGTAATATGGAGTCTTGTGGGCATCAATATTATGGGTCGAGTTAAGTACTAGTAGTAGATCTGCCAAAGGTATGGCGACAAGCCTATTGAAGGTACGGTGGCAAGCTTGCTGAAGGTATAGTAATAGGTCGGCCGAAGTTATGAAGGAATTTTGCTTGGTTAGAGCTGGTGTCAAGCCAGTTATGGATATAACACTTGCCCTCCACCCCCCCCCCTAATTACCCTTGCTTCCTTTTGGAGAACAAGGTAAGGTTTGGTAATGTTCAAATTTGATCTTGGTTAGGCTAGATTATTGCATTTTTATGACCAAACTATGAATCGGGGCTAGAACTTAGGGAAACTGAATCCAAAGAAAGAAAATTAAAGGATATCATTTTTAATAACTTTTGTCAATTTGTGCGGATACACCATGTGTCGCCCATGGATTAAGTGTGTTAATTTTTAAATGCAACCTATAAGGGAACTTCTAATCAATAGCCTTTACTTCATTGACTTTTCCTTCACTGCCTTTTTGCCGAAATTTCTTTATTTTGCCTTTGTGAATTCAAGGTATCTTGCTTCTTTTTTGGTGGGTTATCCATGTTTTACGGGTTTTGCCTTTCGATGTCTTCTTTGTCATATTTTGCTCTAATCAATTTTATCTCTTATTGCTTTTTTGATAATTTTCTTTTGATTTAGCCTTTTGGTTTTTGTGATTTGGGTAAGCTATGGCTTAGTGGCGATGTGTTTTTGTGATTACTCTGGATTAGATCTGAATACCACATTTTAGATGACGTAGAACTAAGGTTGCCCGTCTTATAGATGAGCCATGGATTCCACAAGATGGGTATATATGCGTGTTTGAGGAACATTGGAGGCTGGCCTATGATTACCTATGGATAGATTTCAATTATACCTTTATAGAGAGATAAAAATATCTCTAACATAATGGCACCAAGTGGGTGGAGATATATAGTGACTTTTCAAGCCATTTATCGAGAGTTGGGTTTTAGAGACAATCTTGAGGTGTTGTTTAATTATTGTTATATGAAGAGAAATTGTTGGTATTTGAGTCCTAGAAGTTCCTTAATTTTTTAGGATTAAAAAGGGAAAAAAGGTGTCGTCTTCGAATAAGCAATAGAGAAGGAGTTAACTTTTATACAAAGTTGGCGAATTTGAAGGTGCTTTATAATAAGTGGAGGGCTCTAAAGCTTTATGCTTCGGCTAAGATTTCTCCTCTTCTCAAGTTTTTACCTTTGTTAGATCTTCTTAATGTTGACCTTAGGCATAGCGTTGTTAAGGATTACTTGAAGTCTAGGTGGTTGTACAAGGTCTATCCTTAGTTGTCAATTCCTCTTGAAGTCGAAATGAAAAAAATCGTTAGACTTTGGGAAGGGTAAGAGTAAGTATAGAGGCACTATTTCGAGTGTAAAGACTTGAGAATCCCCTATCAGGAGTCTTGCCAAGAATTTTAAAGAAAACAAATGCTCCCAAGTCAGCTGCGCTATTTTGCCTTACCCAAGCACTTATGGAGAATTGCCATATTTGTCTTAAGATCTCCTTACTAGGGGTCCTGTCCTTGTTTGCGACACTTCTCCTTTAAGGAGTTCTATGTTTATGGTTGGAGGCCATCGTGAGTCCATCTCATCCAGGGGTTCAGGACTTGTTGGTGAGTCATTGTCGAGCGAGAGGACACTAACAAACTTTGGGGATAACTTTTCATATATATATATATACATATATATATATATATTGGTTATTCATTTATTTTAGGAGGAATGGCATAGACATTACCAGGAAGATGTGGAGGATAGGTCTGAAACGATAGTGGAGTGGCTAGGACTAATTTTTTGACATTCATTTGTGGTTCTTTTTTAGTCTGTGTGATTAGGCGGACGTGTTGATAATTCAAATATAGATATTGGTTTAATGAATCCCAATTAGAGTCACCATAATATCTCCGCTTTCATTACACTCACATGCCATGATTATAGGCATACATGTGATCACATACACATTAATATGTGTTTAAATATGCAAACTATGCACTTGATTTTTATTAAGAATTGCTATGCATAGGTTACATGAATTCTAGAAGATTGCTATCAATATTTAAGGATGCGCTAGGTATCTTACAAATTATACAAAATATAAGGAGAGAATTGAAATTTCATAAGGACTGAAAGATAATAAAATGAAACAAGATGTTAAGTGGATGCATAAGACTAAGACATACTCAGAAATTTGACTAAAACCTTATATGTACTAGGAGACAATAACTATCTTCATCTTCTTCTTCCTTGAAAACTATGTCTTTGTAAATTGAATAAAACCTCTCTAGCTACACTTCTTTTACATGAAATTTAGGAGAAAAAAAGGCAACAAAACAGAAAAGCTAAAGAAGGAAGAGCTAGATAAGCAGGTTGACAAATTGAGTTAAAGTGATTCAGATTAACTTAAAGGTATGTAAAATAAGCTAAATTGTATAATTATTCTTTATTCTCACCTTTTGTATAATCAATTGATCTACATAATGTGTGAAGGCATGATTCGCGAGCTATATGAAGATTACAGATTGGAATTATTGAAGAGCAAAAAAGTGCAAAATTTTTATAGCACCAGCTTGAGATGTAATTTTCATAGGCTTAGAGTTTGAATTTTGAAAAATATAAAACATGAAACTTTTAGTAAGAAGCTGAATGAATACAAAACAACTTGGCTAATAAGAAGAATTATAAAAGTTATGGCTTGATTAGTATATCCTTTATTTTCAGTAGGGTTTAAGGTTTAGGGATTAGGGATTAGGGTTTAGCGCTTAGGGGTTTTGGGGGGTTTAAGCTTTAAAGGTTTAGGGATTTGGGGGTTTAAGGTTTAGGATATAGAGTTTAAGGTTTAGGTTTTAATGTTTTCAAGAAAAAGGGTTAAGGGATTAGGGATTAGATTTCACAGATTAGGAATTAGGGTTTCAGGTTCAAGGTCCAAGGTTCAAGGTTAAGGGTTCACGGGTTCGAGGATTGAGGGTTCGGGGTTCTAAGTTTCGGGTTTCATGTTCAGCGTTAAGGGTTGAGGGCTGAGGGCTTAGGGCTTAGGTGCTTAGGACTTTGGGGTTTGGCATTTTTGGGTTTGGGTTTAAAAGTTGAGGGTTAAGGAATTGGGGCTTTGGGCTTTGGGCTTAGGGCTTAGGGCTTAGGGCCCTGGAGCTCAAGGATCATGGCTCGAAGCTTGAGGCTCGAGGCTCAGGGTTCAAGTTTGTTGATTGAGGTTCAGGGTATCGGGGGTGCGGGGTTCAAAGTTTCGAGATTTTGAGGTTCGAGGTTTCAAGGTTTGGGGTTCGGGGTTCAAGGGTTCTGGGTTCGGGGTTCAAGGGTTCCAGTTTCAGACTTTAGGGTTTAGGGTTTAGGGCGTTGGACTTCGGGCTAAGGGCTTTGGGCTTTGGCCTTAGGGTTTAGGGATCTGGGGCATGAGGATCGAGGCTTGAGGCACGAAGATCGAGCCTTAAGTTCAAGGTTTAAGGTTTCGAGGGTTCGGGGCTCAAGGCTCGATCTCAAGACTTAGACTCGGGCTCGGGCTCGGGCTCTGGTCTAGGGTCTAGGGTCTAGGGTTTTGGGTTTGCAGTTTAAGGTTTAGGGTTTGAGGTTTTGGATTTTAGGTTTTGAGGTTTTGGAGTTTGGGATTTGGGGTTTGGAGTTTAGGGTTTAAGATTTAGGGCTTGGGTTTTAGGGTTTAGGGTTTTAGGATTTTACGGTTTTATGGTTTAAAGTTTTTGTGTTTTAAGGATTTTGGGGTTTAAAGGATAGGTTTCAAGGTTTGAGGTTTAGGGTTGAGGGTTGAGGGCTTAGGGCTTAAGGCTTAGGGGCGTAAGACTTTAGGGTTTGATATTTTGGGATTTGGGGTTTGGGGTGAAGGGTTGAGGGTTGAGGACTTGGGGCTTAGGGCGTGGGGCATCAGGCTTGGGGCTTTGGGCTTTGGGCTTCATGCTTGGGCGCGAGGTTTAGGGTTTGAGTTTAGGGTTTAAGGTTTGGGGTTTCGGGTGTTCAGGTTTTGAGTTTTCAGGTGTTTGGGGTTTCGAGATTTTGAGGTTCAAGGTTTCAAGGTTCGGGGTTTCGGTTTCAGGGTTTGGGGTTTAAAAGTTCCGAGTTCAGGGTTCACAGTTCAGGGTTTAGGATTCAGGGCGTGGGGCTTCAGGTTGGAGGCTTCGGGCTTCGAGCTTTGGGCTAAGAGCTCAAGGCTCAGAGCATGAACATTGAGGATTAAGGCATGAGGCTTATGGATCGAGTTTGAGGTTTATGGTTTCAGGGGTTTGAGGCTCTAGGCTCGGGGCTAGAGGCTCGAGCTCGGGCCTCGAGTCTAGGTTCTAGGGCCTAAAATTTGGGGTTTGAGGGTTTGGGGTTTGGGTTTAGGGTTTGGGTTTCTGGGTTTTGGTGTTTGGGTTAGGGGTTGGGGTTGGGGTTGGGGTTGGGGTTGGGGTTTGGGGGTGGAGGTTTGGGGTTTGAAGTTTGAGGCTTGGGATTTTAAGGTTTTCGAGGTTTAGGGTTTAGCGTTTACTGTTTAAGGTTTAGGGTTTAGGGTTTAGGGGTTAGGTTTTAGGGTTCAGGGTTCGAGTTTCGAGGTTAAGGTCTAGGGTCTAGGGTCTAGGGTCTAAGGTCTATGGGTTAGGGGTTAGGGTTAGGGTTTGAGGTTTAAGGTTTAGGGTTTAAGGTTAAGGGCTGAGGGCTGAGGGCTATGGGTTGAGTGCTGAGGGCTGTGGGCTAAGGGCTGAAGGCTGAGGGCTTAGGGTTGAGGGCTTAGGCTTAGGGCTTAAGAGTTAGCGTTTTTGGTTTAACGGTTAGGTTTTAGGGTTTAGGGTCGAGGGTCGAAGGTCTAAGGTCATGGGTTAAGGGTTGGGTTAGGGGTTGGCGTTGAGGGTTGAAGGGTCGATTTTTGGGGTTCGAGTTTTGAGTTTCAAGGTTAGGGTCTAGGGTTTAGGGTTTTAGGTTGATGAGTACTATCACAATCGAATTCAATCGGGGAACCACGAAATGATTAAAAATTCTTGTATGGTACGATTAGCTATTAAGGTTCCTCTACTTTTGAAAATTATTTTAGGATTAGCAAATATAAATGAATAAAAGGACCATAGTCATTTGAAATCAAAGATATAGGTCCGAGACTCAGTTCCGTGATGAGGAAAGATTAACACCTCCATAAAAACCCTGGGATTGGTACCGATTAATAAAAAATGTGTTTTTAGATTTAAAATTAATTTAAACTCAATATTGATTCCTAAACACGTATTCCAAGATTTTTCTTTTATATTAAGATTATGGGTCTTTCTTTCGGTTCAAGGTGGTTTCTTCTGTGGAAGTATCTCTTATGGATTTCAAAAAGATTTCGTGGAGAGAATATCAGGAAACCTTTTGTAATGGTCATAATCACCAAGGAAAGTTAAGGGCCATAATGGCCGAGGAAAATTATCTCTTAACTCTTGGTGTCCTTATAGCTTTTAATGGTCTGTTATCTTGTAACATGGAGTCTTGTGGGCATCAATATTATGGGTCGAGTTATGTACTAGTAGTAGATCTGCCGAAGGTATGGCGGCAAGCCTATTGAAGGTATGGTGGCAAGCTTGCTGAAGGTATAGTAATAGGTCTACCGAAGTTATGAAGGAATTTTGCTTGGTTAGAGCTGGTGTCAAGCTAGTTATGGATATAACACTTGCCCCCCCCCCCCCCCAAAATTACCCTTGCTTCCTGTTGGAGAACAAGGCAAGGTCTGGTAATGTTCAAATTTGATCTTGGTTAGGCTAGATTATTGCATTTTATGACCAAACTATGAATCGGAGCTAGAACTTAGGGAAACTGAATCCAAAGAAAGAAAATTAAAGGACATGATTTTTAATAACTTTTGTCAATTTGTGTGGATACACCATGTGTCACCCATGGATTAAGTGTGTTAATTTTTAAATGCAACCTATAAGGCAACTTCTAATCAATAGCCTTTACTTCATTGACTTTTCCTTCACTGCCTTTTTGCCGAAATTTCTTTATTTTGCCTTCGTGAATTCAAGGTATCTTGCTTCTTTTTTGGTGGGTTATCCATGTTTTACGGGTTTTGCCTTTCGATGTCTTCTTTGTCATATTTTGCTCTAATCAATTTCATCTCTTATTGCTTTTTTGATAATTTTCTTTGTCATATTTTCTTTTTTGGTTTTTGTGATTTGGGTGAGCTATGGCTTAGTGGCGATGTGTTTTTGTGATTACTCTAGATTAGGTCTGAATACCACATTTTAGATGAAGTAGAACTGAGGTTGCCCGTCTTATAGATGAGCCATGGATTCCACAAGATGGGTATATATGCGTGTTTGAGGAACATTGGAGGCTGGCCTATGATTACCTATGGATAGATTTCAATTATACCTTTATAGAGAGATAAAAATATCTCTAACATAATGGCACCAAGTGGGTGGAGATATATAGTGACTTTTCAAGCCATTTATCAAGAGTTGGGTTTTAGAGACAATCTTAAGGTGTTGTTTAATTATTGTTATATGAAGAGAAATTGCTGGTATTTGAGTCCTAGAAGTTCCTTAATTTTTAGGGTTAAAAAGGGAAAAAAGGTGTCGTCTTCGAATAAGCGATAAAGGAGTTAAACTTTATACAAAGTTGGCAAATTTGAAGGTGCTTTATAATAAGTGGAGGGCTCTAGAGCTTTATGCTTCGGCTAAGATTTCTCATCTTCTTAAGTTTTTACCTTTGTTAGATCTTCTTAATGCTGACCTTAGGCATAGCGTTGTTAAGGATTACTTGAAGTTTAGGTGGTTGTACAAGGTCTATCCTTAGTTGTCAATTCCTCTTGACGTCAAAATGAAAAAAATCGTTAAACTTTGGGAAGGCTAAGAGTAAGCGTAGAGGCACTATTTCGAGTGTAAAGACTTGAGAATCCCCTATCAGGAGTCTTGCCAAGAATTTTAAAGAAAACAAATGCTCCCAAGTCAGCTGCACTATTTTGCCTTTCCCAAGCTCTTATGGAGAATTGCCATATTTGTCTTAAGATCTCCTTACTAGGGGTCCTGTCCTTATTCGCGACACTTGTCCTTTAAGGAGTTCTATGTTTATGGTTAGAGGCCATCGTGAGTCCATCTCATCGAGGGGTTCAGGACTTGTTGGTGAGTCATTGTGAAGCGAGAGGACACTAACGAACTTTGGGGATAACTTTTCATATATATATATTGGTTATTCATTTATTTTAGGATGTATGGCATAGACATTACCAGGAAGATGTGGAGGATAGGTCTGAAATGAAAGTGGGGTGGCTAGGACTAATTTTTTTACATTCATTTGTGGTTCTTTTTTAGTCTGTGTGATTAGGCAGATGTGTTGATAATTCAAATATAGATATTGGTTTAATGAATCCCAATGAGAGTCACCATAATATCTCCGCTTTCATTACACTCACATACCATGATTATAGGCATACTTGTGATCATGTACACATTAATATGTGTTTAAATGTGCAAACTATGCACTTGATTTTTATTAAGAATTGCTATGCATAGGTTACATGAATTCTAGAAGATTGCTATCAATATTTAAGGATGCGCTAGGTATGTTACAAAATACACAAAGTATAAGGAGAGAATTGAAATTTCATAAGGACTGAAAGATAATAAAATGAAACAAGATGTTAAGTGGATGCATAAGACTAAGACATACTCAGCAATTTGACTAAAACCTTATATGTTCTAGGAGACAATAACTATCTTCATCTTCTTCTTCTTTGAAAACTATGTCTTTGTAAATTGAATAAAACCTCTCTAGCTACACTTCTTTTACATGAAATTTAGGAGAAAAAAAGGCAACAAAACAGAAAAGCTAAAGAAGGAAGAGCTAGATAAGCAGGTTGACAAATTGAGTTAAAGTGATTTAGATTAACTTAAAGGTAAGTAAATTAAGTGAAATTGTATAATTATTCTTTATTCTCACCTTTTGTATAATCAATTGATCTACATAATGAGTGAAGGCACGATTCGCGAGCTATATGAAGATTAAAGATAGGAATTATTGAAGAACAAAAAAGTGCAAAATTTTTATAGCACCAACTTGAGACGTAATTTTCATAGGCTTAGAGTTTGAATTTTGAAAAACATAAAACATGAAACTTTTAGTAAGAAGCTGAATGAATACAAAACAGCTTGGCTAATAAGAAGAATTATAAAAGTTATGGCTTGATTAGTATATCCCTTATTTTCACTAGGGTTTAAGGTTTAGGGATTACGGATTAGGGTTTAAGCTTTAAGGGTTTAGGGATTTGGGGGTTTAAGGTTTAGGATATAGGGTTTAAGGTTTAGGTTTTTAATGTTTTCAAGAAAAAGGGTTAAGGGATTAGGGTTTAGATTTCATAGATTAGGAATTAGGGTTTTAGGTTCAAGGTTCAAGGTTAAGGGTTCACGGGTTCGAGGATTGAGGGTTCGGGGTTCTAAGTTTCCGGTTTCAGGTTCAGTGTTAAGGGTTGAAGGCTGAGGGCTTAGGGATTAGGGGCTTAGGACTTTGGGGTTTGGCATTTGCGGGTTTGGGGTTAAGAGTTGAGGGTTAAGGGCTTGGGGCTTTGGGCTTTGGGCTTAGGGCTAAGGGCTTAGGGCTCTGGGGCTCAAGGATCATGGCTCGAGGCTTGAGGCTCGAGGCTCGTGGCTCAAGGTTAAAGTTTGTTGTTTAAGGTTCAAGGTTTCGGGGGTGCGGGGTTCATAGTTTCGAGATTTTGAGGTTCGAGGTTTCAAGGTTTGGGGTTCGGGGTTCAAGGGTTCTGGGTTCGGGGTTCAAGGGTTCCAGTTTCAGACTTTAGGGTTTAGGGTTCAAGGCGTGGGGCTTCGGGCTGAGGGCTTTGGGCTTTGGCCTTAGGGTTTAGGGATCGAGGGCATTAGGATCAAGGCATGAGGCACGAGGATCGAGCCTTAAGTTCAAGGTTTGAGGTTTTGAGGGTTCAGGGCTCGAGGATCGGGCTCAGGACTCAGACTCCAGCTCAGGCTCGGGCTCGGGCTCGGGCTCGGGTCTAGGGTCTAGGGTTTAGAGTTTGTAGTTTAAGGTTTGGGGTTTGAGGTTTTGGATTTTGGGTTTTGAGGTTTTGGAGTTTGGGGTTTGGGGGTTATGGGTTTGGGATTTGGGGTTTGGAGTTTAAGGTTTAAGGTTTGGGGCTTAGGTTTTAGGGTTTAGGGTTTTAGGGTTTTAGGATTTTACGGTTTTATGGTTTAAAATTTTGGGGTTTTAGGAATTTTGGGGTTTAAGGGTTAGGGTTTCAAGGTTTAGGGTTTAGGGTTGAGGGTTGAGGGCTTAGGGCTTAAGGCTTCGGGGCGTAAGACTTTGCGGTTTGATATTTTGGGATTTGGGGTTTGGGGTGAAGGGTTGAGGGTTGAGGGCTTGGGGCCTAAGGCGTGGGGCATCAGGCTTGGGGCTTCGGGCTTCAGGCTTGGGCTCAAGGTTTAGGGTTTGAGTTTAGGGTTTAAGGTTTTGGGTTTCAGGTGTTCGATTTTTAAGTTTTTGGGGGTTTGCGGTTTCGAGATTTTGAGGTTTAAGGTTTCAAGGTTCGGGGTTTCAGTTTCAGGGTTTGGGGTTTAAAGGTTCCGAGTTCAGGGTTCAGGGTTCACTGTTCAGGGTTTAGGATTCAGGGCGTGGGGTTTCGGGATTCGGGCTTTGGGCTAAGAGCTCAAAGGTCGGGGCACGAACATCGAGGATTGAGGCATGAGGCTTATGGATCGAGTTTGAGGTTTATGGTTTCAGAGGTTCGAGGCTCTAGGCTCGGGGCTAGAGGCTCGAGCTCGAGCCTCGAGTCTAGGGTCTAGGGCCTAAAATTTGGGGTTTGAGGGTTTGGGGTTTGGGTTTAGGGTTTGGGTTTCTGGCTTTTGGTGTTTGGGTTTGGGGTTGGGGTTGGGGTTTGGGGGTGGAGGTTTGGGGTTTGAAGTTTGAGGCTTGGGATTTTAAGGTTTTCGAGGTTTAGGGTTTAGTGTTTACGGTTTAAGGTTTAGGGTTTAGGGTTTAGGGTTTAGGGTTTAGGGTTAGAGGTTAGAGGTTAGGGGTTAGGGGTTAGGGTCTAGGATCTAGGGTCTAGGGTCTAGGGTCTAGGGTCTAGTGTTGAGGGTTGAGGGTTGAGGGTTGAGGGTTTAAGGTTAAGGGTTAGGGGTTAAAGGTTAAGGGTTAGGGTTTAGGGTTGAGGGTTGAGGGTTCAGGGGTCAGGGGTTAGGTTTTAGGGTTCGGGGTTCGAGTTTCGAGGTTAAGGTCTAGGGTCTAGGGTCTAAGGTCTATGGTTTAAGGGTTAGGGGTTGGGTTAGGGTTAGGGTTAGGGTTAGGGTTTAAGGTTTAAGGTTTAGGGTTTAAGGTTAAGGGCTGAGGGCTGAGGGCTGAGGGCTGAGGGCTGTGGGCTGGGTGCTGAGGGCTGAGGGCTGTGGGCTAAGGGCTGAAGGCTGAAGGCTGAGGGCCTAGGGTTGAGGGCTTAGGGCTTCGGGCTTAGGGGTTAGCGTTTTTGGTTTAGGGGTTAGGTTTTAGGGTTTAGGGTCGAGGGTCGAGGTTTCGAGGGTTCGGGGCTTGGGGCTCGGGCTTGGGCTCGGGTCTAGGGTCTAGGGTTTAGGGTCTGGGGTCTAAGGTCTAGGGTTTATGGTTTGCGGTTTTGGGTTTTGGGTTTGGGTTTTGGGTGTTTGGAGTTTGGGGCTTGGGGGTTGGGGGTTTGAGATTTGGGGTTTGGGGTTTAAGGTTTAAGGTTTGGGGCTTATGGCTTAGGGTTTAGGGTTTGGGGTTTGGGGTTTTATGATTTTGGGGTTTTAGGGTTTAGGGTTTAGGGGTTTTAGAGGTTTCAAGGTTTAGGGGTTAGGGTTTCAAGGTTTGGGGTTTAGGGTTGAGGGTTGAGGGCTTAGGGCTTAGGGGCTTAAGACTTTGGGGTTTGGCATTTTGGGATTTGGGGTTTGGGGTGAAGGGTTGAGGGTTAGGGCTTGGGGCCTAGGGCGTGGGGCATCGGGTTTTGGGCATCGGGCTTGGGGCTTTGGGCTTAGGACTTACGAGTTTGGGCATCAAGCTTGGGGCTCGAGGTTTACGGTTTGAGTTTGAGGTTTGAGGTTTGGGGTGTTGGCTGTTCGAGTTTTGAGGTTTCGAGGGTTCAGGGTTTTAAGACTTTGACGTTCGAGGTTTCAAGGTTCGGGGTTTCGATTTCAGGGTTTGGGGTTTCAGGGTTTCGAGTTCAGGGTTTAGGGTTCACTGTTCAAGGTTCACGGTTCAGGGTTCACGATTCAGGGTTTAAGATTCAGGGTGTAGGGCTTCGGGTTGGAGGCTTCGGGCTGGAGGCTTCGGGCTTTGGGTTTTACGTTAAGGGCTTAGGGCTCGAGTGCACGAACATCGAGGCTTAAGGCACGAGGCTTAAGGCTCGGGGCTAGAGTTCGAGCTCGGGCCTCAAGTCTATGGTCTAAGGCCTAAAATTTGGGGTTTGGGTTTAGGGTTGGGGTTGGGGTTTGGGGGGTTAGGGGTTGGGTTTGGGGTTTGAAGTTTGAGGCATGGGATTTTAGGGTTTTCGAGGTTTAGGGTTTAGGATTTAAGGTTTAAGATTTAGGGGTTAGGGTTTTAGGGGTTAAGGTCTAGGGTCTAGGGTTGAGGGTTTAGGGTTAGGGGTTAGGGTTTCGGGTTTAGGGTGCAGGGATCGAAGGTCGAGGTTTGTGGTTCGGGGTTCAGGTTTCGGGGTTAAGGTCTAGGGTCTAGTGGTTAGGGGTTAGTGTTTAGGGTTGAGGGTTTAGGGCTGAGGGTTTAGGGTTTAGGGCTGGCGGCTGAGGGCTGTGGGTTGAGGGCTGAGGGCTGAGGGCTGAGGGCTTAGGGTTTAGGGTTTAGAGGTTAGGGGCTTAGGGGTTAGGGTCTAGGGTCTAGGGTCTAAGGTCAAGGGTCGAGGGTTGAGGGTTGAGGGTTTGGGGTTTAGGGTTAGGGGTTAGGGGTTAGGGTTGAGGTTGTGGGGTCGGGGTTCGGGGTTTGTGGTTGGGGTCTAGGGTCTGGGGTCTAGGGGTTAGAGGTTAGGGTTTTGGGGTTAGGGTTTAAGGCTGAGGGCTTGGGTTTAGGGCTGAGGGCTTTGGGATGAGGGCTGAGGGCTTTGGGGTTTGGGGCTTAGGTTTGGGGTTGAGGGTTGAGGTTGATGGTTTAGGGTCTGAGGGGTTAGGGTTTAGGGCTTAGGGGTTTAGGGTCTAGAGTTTAGGGGTTAGGGTTTAGGGGATATGGGATAGGGGTTTGTGGGTTAACGTTTAGGTTTTGGGGTTTGGGGTTGAGGGTTGGAGGGTTCGGGGTTCCAAGTTTCGGGTTCCAGGTTCAAGGTTTAAGGTTTAGGGTTCAGGGTGTGGGGCTCAGGGTTCAAGGTTCAGGGCTAAGGGCTTTGGGCTTTAAGCTTAGGGCTCGAGGACATGAGGATCGAGGCATGAGGCATGAGGATCGGGGCTTAAGGCTCAAGGCTTCAGCTCAGGCTCAGGCTCGTGTCTAGGGTCTAGAGTTTGCGGTTTTGGGTTTGTGGTTTGAGGTTTTGGGTTTTGAGTTTTAGGTTTGGGTTTTGGGGTTTTGGAGTTTGGGGTTTGGGGGTTAGGCGTTTGGGATTTGGGGTTTGGGGCTTGGGGTTTAAGCCTCGGGGTTTTAAGGTTTTAGGATTTTGGGGTTTTAAGGCTTCGGTATTTGGGGTTTTAGGGGTTTTAGGGTTTAAGGGTTAAGGTTTCAAGGTTTGGGGTTTAGAGTTGAGGGTTGAGGGTTGAGGGCTTAGGGCTTGAGGCTTAGAGGCTTAAGACTTTGTGGTTTGGCATTTTGGGATTTGGGGTTTTGGGTGAAGGGTTGAGGATTCAGGGCGTGGGGCCTCAGGTTAGAGGCTTGGGGCTTAGGGCTTGAGGCTTCGGGCTTGGGGCTTGGGGTTTGGGGTTTAGGGTTTAGGGTTTAAGGTTTAGGGCTTGGGGCTTGGGGCTTAGGGCTTGGCTAGGGTTTGGGGTTTAGGGTTTAAGGTTTAGGGTTTGGGGTTTGGGGTTTGGGGGTTTGGGTTTAGGGGTTAGGGGCTAGGGGTTAGGGGCTAGGGGTTAGGGGCTAGGGGTTAGAGGTTAGGGGTTAGGGTTTGGGGTTTGGGGTTTAGGGTTTGGGGTTTGGGGTTTTGGGGTTTAGGGGTTTGGGGTTTTGGGGATTTTGGGGGTTAGGGTTTTGGGGTTTTGGGGTTTTGGGGTTTGGGGTTTGGGGTTTGGGGTTTTGGGGTCTGGGGTCTGGGGTGTAGGGTCTAGGGTCTAGGGTCTAGGGTCTTGGGTCTTGGGGTTTGGGGTTTGGGGTTTGGGGTTTGGGGCTTGGGGGTTTGGGGTTTTGGGTTTGGGGTTTGGGGTTTGGGGCTTGGGGCTTGGGGGGCTTGGGTCGGGGGGTCGGGGGCTCGGGGCTCGAGTCTAGGGTCTAGGGTCTAAGGTCTAGGGTTCAGGGTTCAGTGTTCCGGGTTTCGGGTTTTGGGGTTCCGAGTTTGGGGTTCGAGGTTCGTGGTTCGGGGTTCGGGGTCTGGGGTCTGGGGTTGAGGGTCTGGGGTCTCGAGTCTCGGGTCTAGGGTCCAGGGTTTTAGGGGTTCGGGGTTCGGGATGAGGGGGTTGGTTTGCGATGGGCACCCGTGACCTGGCCAGCGCGCCCACAGCGGCCGCACGCTGGGCAAGCGGCCCATGCCGGGTGTGCGGGGGGCTGCCAAGGCATGCCTTCTGTGCCCAGTGTCCATGCGACATGGATCCCCTGGCTCACCCGCTGGGCAGTAAGTGGAGGGCCAGGGACGAGGGTGCTGGCTTGCGATGGGCACCCTTGTCCAGGCTGGCGCGCTCACAGCTGCTGCACACTGGGCAAGCAGCCCATGCCACGCCTGCTGGGGGCTGCCGAGGCATGTCTCCCATGCCCAGGGTCCATGTCACGCGGCTGCCCTGGCTCCCTCACTGGGCAGTAAGTAAAGTGGCAGGGATGAGGGGGCTGGCACGCCATGGGCGCTCGTGGCCTTGCTGGTGAGCCCACCGCTGCTGCACGCTGGGCAAGCAGCCCATGTTGTGCCTGCTGGGGGCTGCCGAGGCATGCTTCCCTTGACCAGGGTCTGTGCGACACGGCTACCCTTGCTCGCTCACTGGGCAGTAAGTCAAGGGGCAGGGATGAGGGGGCTGGCACGCGATGGGCGCCCGTGGCCTTTCTGGTTTGTCCACCGCAGCCGAACAATGGGCAAGCATCCCATGCCATGCCTGCTGGGGGCTGCCGAGTCTTGCCTCCCATGCCCATGGTCCATGTGACGCGGATCCCCTGGCTAGATCGCTGGGCTGTAAGCGAAGAGGCAGGGACGAGGGGGCTGGTTTGCGTTGGGCGCCCGTGGCCTGGCTGGCGCGCCTACTGCTGCCGCACACTGGGTAAGCAGCCCATTCCACGCCTGCTAGGGGCTGCCAGGTCATGCCTCCCATGCCCAGGGTCTGTGCGATGCAGCTCCCCTGGCTCGCTCGCTGGGCAGTAAGTGGGGGGGCAGAGACGAGGGGGCTGGCTCGCGATGGGTGCCCGCGGCCTGGCTGGCGCGCCCACAGCTATCGCACGCTGGGCAGGCAGCCCATGCCGTGCTTGCTGGGGGCAGCCAAGGCATGCCTCCCATGCCCAGGGTCCGCGCGACGTGGCACCCCTGGCTTGTTCGCTGGGCATCATGTCGAGGGGCAGGGACGAGCGGGCTGGCTCGCGATGGGTGCCACTGGCCTGGCTGGCACACCCACCGCTGCCGCATGCTGGACACTTGACCCATGCTGTGCCTGCTGGGGGGCTGCCGAGGCATGCCTCCCGTGCCCAGGGTCCGTGCAACGCGGCTCCCCTTGCTCGCTCGCTGTGCAGTAAGTGGAGGGGCCGGGATAGGGGGGCTGGTTTCTGATGGGCGCCCGTGGCCTGGCTGGCGCGCCCACAGCTGCCACACGGTGGGCAAGCAGCCCATTCCATGCCTGCTGAGGGCTGCCGAGGCATGCTTTCTGTGCCCAGTGTCCATGCGATGTGGCTCCCTTGGCTCACTCACTGGGCTGTAAGTGGAGGGGCAGGGACGAGGGGGCTGGTTCGCGATGGACATCACTGGCCTGGCTGGCACGCTCGCCACTGCTGCTTGCTGGGCTCTTGATCCATGCGATGCCTACTGAGGGGCTGCCGACGCATGCCTCCTGTGCCTAGGGTCCGTGCGATGAGACACCTCTGGCTCGCTCGCAGGGCACTATGTCGAGGGGCAGGGACAAGGGGGCTGGCTCGCGATGGGCGCCTCTGGCCTGGCTGGCGCACCCACCACTGCTGCATGCTGGGCACTTGGCCCATGCCATGCCTGCTGGGGGCTGCTGAGGCATGTCCCCGTGCCCAGGGTCCATGCGAAGCGGATCCCCTTGCTCGTTCGCTGTGCACTACGTTGAGGGACAGGGACGATGGGCGCCAGTGCCCAGGCTTGCGCGCCCACCGCTGCCGCACGCCCGGCACTTGGCCAATGCCGTACGCACTTGGGGCTGTCGACGTGTGCCTCCTGTGCCAAGGGCCCAAGTGACACGGCTCCCCTGGCTCGCTCTCTGGGCACTACATCGAGGATCGGGGAGGAGGGGGCTTGCTCACGATGGGCGCCACTGACCTGGCTAATGCGCCCACAGCTGCCGCACGCTGGGCGGTTGACCCATGCTGTGCCTGCTGGGGGCTGCCGAGGCATGCCTCCCGTGCCCAGGGTCCTTGCGATGTGACTCCCTTGGGTCGCTCGCTGGGCACTATGTCGAGGGACAGGGACGATGGGGCTGGCTCGCGTTGGGCGCCGGTGGCCTGGCTTGCGTGGCCACCGCTGCCGAATGCTGGGAAAGCAGCCCATGCTGTGCATGCTGGGGACTGCCGAGTCATGCCTCCCATGCCCAGGGTCCATGCGACACGGCTCCCATGGCATGCTCACTGGGCCGTAAGTGGAGGGGCAGCGACGAGGGGGAGGCTCGCGATTGGCGACCATGGCCTGGCTGCTACGCCCACAGCAGCTTCACGTTGGGCAAGCAGCCCATGCCGTGCCCGCTGGAGACGGCCGAGTCATGCCTCCCGTGCCCATGGTCCATGCGATGCGGCTCCCCTGCCACGCTCACTGGGCCGAAAGTTGAGGGGCAGCGACGAGGGGCCGGCTCGCGATGGGCGACTGTGGCCTGGCTGCCGCGCCCAAAGCAGCCACACGTTGGGCAAGCAGCGCATGCTGTCCCTGCTGTGGGCTGCCGAGGCATGCCTCCTGTGCCCAGTATCCATGCGATGCGTCTCCCCTGGCTCGCTCGCTGGGCACTTCGTCAAGAGTCGGGGACAAGGGGGCTGGCTTGCGATGGGCGCCACATGGCTCGGCTGGCGCACCCGCCACTGCTGCACGCTGGGCACTTGGCCCATGCAGTTCTTGCTGGGGGCTGCCAAGGCATGCGTCCCATGCCCATTGTTGCTGCATGCTGGGAAAGTAGCCCATGCTACACCCGCTGGGGTGTGCCAAGGCTGCCTCCCATGCCCAGTGTCCGTGCGACATGTCTCCACCTGGCTTGTACGCTGGGCACTATGTCGAAGGTCAGGGACGAGTAGGTTGTCACGCGATGGGCGCCACTGGCCTGGCTGGCGTGCCCACAGCTGCTGCACGTTGGGCAATTGGCCCATGCCATGCCTGCAGGGGGCTGCCAAGGCATGTCTCCTGTGCCCAGTGTCTGTGCGACGCAGCTCCCCTGGCTCACTGGCTGGGCACCATGTCGAGGGGCAGGGACGAGGGGGCTGGCTCGCGATGGGCTCCCGTGGCCTGGCTGGTGCACCCATTGCTGCCACATGCTGGGGAAGTAGCCCATGCTGCACCAGTTGGGGGCTGCCACGGCATGCCTCCCATGCCCAGGGTCCGTGCAATGCAGCTCCTCTGGCTCGCTTGCTGGGTACTACGTCGAGGGTCGGGGGATGAGTGGGCTGTCACGCGATGGGCGCCACAGGCCTTGCTGCCACGCCCATCGCTGCCGCACGCTGGGCAATTGGCCCATGCAGTGCCTGCTGGGGGCTGTCAAGGCATGCCTCCTGTGACCAGGGTCCCTGCAACGCAGCTCCCCTGGCTCACACGCTGGTCACCTTGTCAAGGGGGAGGCACAAGGGGACTGGCTCGCGATGTGTGCCTGTGGCCTGGCTGGCGCACCCACCGCTGCCGCACGCTGGGCAAGTAGCCCATGCCGTGCCTGCTGGGGTCTGCCAAGGCATGCCTCTTGTGCCCAGGGTCTGTCCGACGCGGCTATCACCCTGGCTCGCTCTCTGGGTACCATGTCGAGGGGCAGGGACGAGGGGGCTGGCACGCGATGGGCCCCTGTGGCCTTGATGGCGTGCCCACCGTTGACGCACACTGGGAAAGCAGCCCTTGCCATGCCTGCTGGGGCTGCCAAGGCATCCCTCCCGTGCCCAGGGTCCATCCAACATGGCTCCCCTGGCTCGCTCGCTGGGCAGTAAGTCGAGGGGCAAGGACGACGGGGCTGGCTCATAATGGGTTTCCGTGGCTTGGCTGGCGCGCCCACCGCTGCCGCACACTGGGCGAGCAGCCCATACCGTGCTTGCAGGGGGCTGACGAGGCATGCCTCCTGTGCCCAGGGTCCGTGCAACGCGGCTCCCCTGGCTTGCACGTGGGCACCATGTCGAGGGGCAGGGACGAGGGGCCCGGCACGCGATGGGCACCCGTGGCCTTGCTGGCGCGCCGACCGTTGGGGCGCCCACCGCTGCCGTACACTAGGCAAGAAGCCCATGCCATGCCTTCTAGGGGTCTGCTGAGGCATGCCTCTTGTATCCAGGGTCCGTGCGACGCGGCTACCTTGGCTCACTCGCTGGGCACTTCGTCGAGGGTTGGGCACGAAGGGGCTGGCTCGCGATGGGCGCCACTGGCCTGGCTGGCATGCCCACCGCTGCCGAATGCGGGGCAAGCAGCCCATGCTGTGCCTGCTGGGGGCTGCCGAGTCATGCCCCCCATGCCCAGGGTTCGTGCAACGCAGCTCCCCTGGCCCGCTCGCTGGGCACCATGTCAAGGGGCAAGGACGAGGGGCTGGCTCACGATGGGCTTCCGTGGCCTGGCTGACGCGCCCGCCGCTGCCAAACACTTGGCAAGAAGCCCATGCCATGCCTGCTGGGGGCTGCCAAGTCCTGCCTTCCTTGTTTAGGGTCGTGCAACGCGGCTCCCCTGGCATGCTCGCTGGGCAGTACGTTCGAGGATCGGGGACGAGGGGGCTGGCTCGTGATGTCTGCCACTGGCCTGGCTGGCGTGCCCGCAGCTACCGCACGCTGGGCACTAGGCCCATGCCTTGCCTGTTGGGAGGTTCTGAGGCGTGCCTCCCGTGCCCAGTGTACACGGCTCCCCTGGCTTGCTTACTGGGTGCTATGTCGAGATTGGGGGATGAGAGGGCGAGCACGCTATGGGCGGCCATGGCCTGGCTAGCGCTCCCAATGCTGCCACACACTGGGCAAGCAGCCCTTGCCGTCCCTGCTGGAGGTTGCCAAGGCATGCCTCCCGTGCCCAGGGTCCGTGCGACATGGCTCCCCTAGCTCGCTCGCTGGGCACAATGTCGAGGGCCGGGGACAAGGAGGCTGGCTCGCAATGGGTGCCACTGGCCTGGCTAGCGCACCCACAGCTGCTGCACACTGGGCAGTTGGCCCATGGTGTGCCTGCTGGGGGCTGCCGGGGCATGCCTCCCGTGCTTAGGGTCCACACGACATGGCTTCCCTGACTCACTCGCTGGGCACCATGTTGAGGGGGAAGGACGAGGTGGTCGGCACGCGATGGGCGCCCGTGGACTTCCTGGTGTGCCCACCGCAGTTGCACGCTGGGCATGGGCGCCCGGGGCCTTGCTAGTGTGCCCACCGCTGTCGCACGCTGGGCAAGCAGCCCATGCTGTCCCTATTAGGGTCTGCTTAGTCATGCCTACCATGCCCAGGGTTCATGCGGCGCGGCTCCCCTGGCTCGCTCGCTGGGCACCATGTCAAGGGGCAGGGACGAGGGGGCTGGCTTACGATCGGCTTCCGTGGCCTGCCTGGCGTGCCAGCATCTGCCACACGCAGGGCAAGCAGCCCATGCCGTACCTGCTTGGGGCTGCCAAGGCATGCCTCCCGTGCCCAGTGTCCGTGCGACGCGGCTGCCTTGGCTTGCTCGCTGGGCACTACATCGAGGGTCTGGGACGAGGTGGCTGGCTCTCGATGGGCGCCACTGGTGTGGCTGGCATGCCCACAGCTGTCACACGCTGGGCACTTCGCTGATTCCGTGCCTGCTGGGGACTGCCGAGGCATGCCTTCCGTGCCCAGGGTCTATGCGACGCGGCTCCCTTGGCTCGTTCGCTGGGCACCACATCGAGGGACCAGGACGATGGGGCTGGCTCGCGATGGGCGCCAGTGGCCTGGCTGGCAAGCCCACCGCTGCCGCATGCTGGGCACTTGGCCTGTGCCGTGCCTGCTGGGGGCTGCCGACTTGTGCCTCCTGTGCCCAGGGCCCGTGCGACGCGGCTCCCCTGGCTTGGTCGCTGGACACAACGTCGAGGGTCTGGAGCGAGGGGGCTGGCTCGCGGTGGGAGCCACTGGCCTTGCTGGCGAACCCACCGCTTCCGCACGCTGGGTACTTGGCCCATGCAGTGCCTGCTGGAGGCTTCTGAGGCATGCCCCCCATGCCCATGGTCCGTGCGACGCGGCTCCCCTCGCTCGCTTGCTGGGCCCTATGTCGAGGGGCTGGCTCATGATGGGCACCTGTGGCATGCCTCGCGCGCCCGCCGCTGCCGCCCGATGAATAAGCACCCCATGCTGTGCCTGGCGGGGGATTCCGAGGCATGCCTCCCTCGCCCAGGGTCCATGCAATGCAGCTCCCCTGGCTCGCTCGCTGGGCACTATGTCGAGGGGCAGGGAGAAGGTGGCGGGCTCATGATGGGCGCCCTTTGCCTGGCAGGCGTGCCCACCGCTGCCGCATACTGGACAAGCAGCCGATGCCATGCCTGCTGAGGGCTGCCGAGGAAAGAGTCCTGTGCACAGGTCGGTGCGATGCAGCTCCCTTGGGTCGCTCGATGGGCAGTAAGTCGAGGGGCAGGGATAAGGGGGCTGGCTCGCAATGGGCACCCGCGGTCGGCCTGGCACGCCCACTGCTGCTGTGTGCTGGCAAGCAGCCCATGCCGTGCCTACTGGGAGGTGCGAGGCATGCATCTCGTGCTCAGGGTCTGTGCGACGTGGCTTCCCTGGCTTGCGCGCTGGGCACCATATCGAGGGGCAGGGAGGAGGGGGCTGGCTCGCGATGGGCAACCGCGGCCTGGCTGACGGCCCACCGCTGCCACACACTGGGCAAGCAGCCCATGCCGTGCCATCTGGGGGCTGCAAGGCATGCCTCCCACGCCCGAAGTCCATGCGACGCGGCTCTCCTGGCTCACTCGTTGGGCATCATGTCGAGGGGCAGGGACGAGGGGGCTGGCTAGTAATGGCCGCCCACGGCCTTGCTGGCCACCGCTGCAGCATGCAGGGCAAGCAGCCCATGCCGTGCCTCCGGGTGGCTGTGAGGATTGACTCCCGTGCCCAGGGTCCGTGCGACGCGGCTCCCCTGTCTCACTCGCTGGGCGCCATGTCGAGGGGCTGGCATGAGGGGGCTGGCTCGCAATGGCCGCCTGTGGCCTGGCTGGCGCGCCCACCGCTGCGACATGCAGAGCAAGCAGCCCATGCCGTGCTTGCTGGGGGCTGTGAGGCATGCCACCCGTGCCCAGGGTCCGTGCGACGCTGCTCCCCTGGCTTGCTTGCTGGGCACAATGTTGAGGGTCAGGGACGAGGGTGCTAGCTCGCGATGGGCACCTGTGGCCTGGCTGGCGCGCCCACCGCTGCCACACGCTGGGAAAGCAGCGCATGCCGAGCCATCTGGGGGCTGCGGGGCTTGCCTCCCGTGCCCAGGGTCCATGCGACACGGCTCCCCTGGCTCGCTCGCTGGGCACTACGTCGAGGGCCTTGGACAAGGGGGCTGGCTCGAATTGGGCACCACTGGCCTGGCTGGTGCGCCCATAGCTGCCGCACGCTGGGTAGTTGGTCCATGGTGTGCCTGCTGGGGGCTGCCGAGGCATAACTCCCATGCCTAGGGTCCATGCAATGTGGCTCCCCTGACTCACTTGCTGGGCACCATGTCGATGGGCAGGGATGAGGTGGTCGGCACGCGATGGGCGCCCGTGGCCTTCCTGGTGTGCCCACCGCTGCCGCACACTGGGCAAGCAGCCCATGCCGCACCTGTTGGGGTCTGCTTTGTCATGCCTTCCGTGCCCAGGGTTCATGCGGCGCGGCTCCCCTGCCTCGCTCGCTAGGCACTATGTCAAGGGGCAGGGACGAGGGGGCTGGCTCGCGATCGGCTTCTGTGGCCTGCCTGGCGCGCCCACATCTGCCACGCGCAGCGCAAGCAGCCCATGCCATACCTGCTGGGGGCTGCCAAGGCATACCTCCCGTGCCCAGTGTCCGTGTGACGCGGCTGCCCTGGCTTGCTCGCTGGGCAGTACATCGATGGTCTGGGACGAGGGGGCTGGCTCTTGATGGGCGACGTTGGTGTGGCTGGCGCGCCCACAGCTGTCACACGCTGGGCACTTGGTCCATGCCGTGCCTGCTGGGGACTGCCGAGGCATGCCTTCCGTGCCCAGGGTCTGTGCGATGCGGCTCCCTTGGCTCGCTCGCTGGGCACCACATCGAGCGACTGGGATGATGGGGCTGGCTCGCGATGGGCGCCAGTGGCCTGGCTGGCAAGCCCACCGCTGCCGCACGCTGGGCACTTGGCCTATGCCGTGCCTGCTGGGGGCTGCCGACGTGTGGCTCCTGTGCCCAGGGCCCATGCGACGCGGCTCCCCTTGCTTGGTCGCTGGACACTACATCGAGGGTTGGGGGCAAAGGGGCTGGCTCGCGATGGGCGCCACTGGCCTTGCTGGCGAACCCACTGCTGCCGCACGCTGGGTACATGGCCCATGCCGTGCCTACTGGAGGCTTCTGAGGCATGCCCCCCATGCCCATGGTCCGTGTGACGCGGCTCCCCTCGCTCGCTCGCTGGGCCCTATGTCGAGGGGCTGGTCGTGATGGGTGCCTGTGGCATGCCTCGCGCGCCCACCGCTGCCACCCGCTGGATAAGTAGCCCACGCCGTGCCTGGCGGGGGATTCCGAGGCATGCCTACCCCGCCCAGGGTCCATGCAATGCGGCTCCCCTGGCTCGCTCACTGGGCACTATGTTGAGGGGCAGGGAGAAGGGGGCTGTCTCACGTTGGGCGCCCTTTGACTGGCCGGCATGCCCACCGCTGCCGCATGCTGGGCAAGCAGCCCATGCCGTGCCATCTGGGGGCTGCAAGGCATGTCTCCCATGCCCAAACTCCGTGCGACGCGGCTCCCCTGGCTCACTCGCTGGGCGTTATGTCTGGGGCAGGTACGAGGGGGCTGGCTAGCAATGGCCACCCGCAGCCTTGCTGGCGCGCCCACCACTGCCGCATGCAGGACAAGCAGCCCATGCCGTGCCTGCTGGTGGCTGTGAGGATTGACTCCCGTGCCCAGGGTCCGTGCGACGTGGCTCCCCTGTCTCGCTCGCTGGGCACCATGCCGAGGGGCAGGTACGAGGGGGTTGGCTCTCAATGGCCGGCTGTGGCCTGGCTGGCGCGCCAACCGCTGCTGCATGCGGGGGAACCAGTCCATGCCATGCCTGCTGGGGGCTGTAAGGCACGCCTCCCGTGTGCAGGGTCCATGCAACGCGGCTCCCCTGGCTCGCTCGCTGGGCCCCATGTCGTGGGACAGGGATGAGGGGGATGGCTCGCGATGGGCGCCAGTAGCCTGGCTAGCGCGCCCACCTGTGCTGCACGCTGGGCAAGCAGCCCATGCCATGCTAGCTGGAGTCTGCCTAGTAATGCCTCCCGTGCCCAGGGTCCATGCAACATGGCTCCCATGGCTCGCTTGCTGGGCACCATGTCGAGGGGCAGGGACAAGGGAGCTGGCTCGCAATGGGCGCCTGTAGCCTGGCTGGTAAGCCCACGGCTGCCGCATGCTGGTCAGGCAGCCCATGCTGTGCCTGCTGGGGGCTGCAAGGCATGCCTCCCATGCACAGGGTCCATGCGACATGGCTATCCTGGCTCGCTCGCAGGGCTCCGTGTCGAGGGGCAGGGACGTGGGGGCTGGCTCGCGATGGGCGCCCGTGGCTTGGCTGGCGTGCCCACCGCTGCAGCACGCTGGGCAAGAAGCCCATGCCGTGCCTGCTGGGGGCTATCGAGGCATGCCTCCCGTGCCTAGGGTCCGTGCGACGCAGCTCCTCTGGCTCGCTTGCTGGGCACTATGTTGAGGAGCAGGGACGTGGGGGCTTGCTCGCGGTGGGCGACCGTGGCCTGGCTCGCGCACCCACCGCTGCCGCAGGCAGGGCAAGCAGCCCATGCCATGCCTTCTGGGGGCTCCGGATGCATGCGTCCCATGCCCACGGTCCGTACAACGTGGCTCCCATGGCTCACACACTGCATACTATGTTGAGCGGGTGGCTCGCGATGGTTGCCAATGGCCTGGCTGGCATGCACACCGCTGTCGCATGCTGGGCAAGCAGCCCATGCCGTGCCTGCTTGGGGCTGCCAAGGCAAGGCTCCCATACCTAGGGTCGTTGCGACACAGCTCCCCTTGCTTCCCCTCTGGGCACTATGTTTAGGGGCTGGCTCGAGATGGGCACCCGTGTCATGGCTGACGCACCCACCGCCGCTGCACGCTGGGCAAGCAGCCCATGCGGTGCCTACAGGGGGCTTCTGAGGCATGCCTCCTGTGCCCAGGGTCCATGCGACACGGCTCCCCTGGCTCGATCGCTGGAAACTATGTCGAGGGGCAGGGACGAAGGGGTTGGCTCGCAATGGGCGCCCGAGGCCTGGTAGGCGCGACCACAGCTGCCGCACGCTGGGCAAACTACCCATGCCGTGCCTGGCGGGGGCTGCCAAGGCATGCCTCCCATGCCCAGGGTCCGTGCAACGTGGCTCCCCTGGGCACTCTTGAGGGGCAGGGACGAGGGGGCTGGCTCACAATGGGCGCCCGTGGCCTGGCTGGTGCTCCCGCTGCTCCTGCTCGCTGGGCGGGCAGCCCATGCAGTGCCTGCTGGGGGCTGCCAAGGCGTGCTTCCCGTACCCAGGGTCTGTGCGGTACAGCTCCCCTGGCTTGCTTGCTTGGCACCATGTCGAGGGGCTGGCTTGTGATGGGCGCCTGTGGCAGGGCTGGCGCACCCACCGCTGCCGCACGCTGTGCAAGCAGAGCCCATGCCGTGCCAGCTGGAGGCCTCTGAGGCATGCCTCCCATGCCCAGGGTCCGTGTGACGCGGCTTCCCTAGCTCGCTTGGTGGGCACTATGTGGAGAGGCTGGCTCATGATGGGCACCTGTGGCATGGCTCGCGCTCCCACCACCGCTGCATGCTGGGCAAGAAGCCCATGCCATGCCTGGCGGGGGCTGCCGAGGCATGCCTCCCTTGCCCAGGGTCCATGCGACACGGCTCCGGTGGCTCGCTCGCTGGGCACTATGTCTGGGGGCTGGCTAGCGATGGCCGCCCTTTGCCTGGCCGATGTGCCCACCGCTGCCACATGCTGGGCATGCAGCCCATGCCATGCCTGCTGGGGGCTGCCAAGGCATGTCTCCCATGTGCAGTGTCCGTGTGACGCGTCGCCCCTGGCTCACTCGCAGGGCACAATGTTGAGGAGCAGGGATGAGGGGGCTGGCTCGTGATGGGCGCCAGTGGCTTGGCTGGCGCGCCCACCGCTGCTGCACGCTTGCCAAGCAGCCCATTCCATGCCTGCTTGCAGCTGCCGAGGCTGCCTCTCGTGCCCAGGCTCCGTGCGACGCTGCTCCCCTGGCTCACTTGGTGGGCACTATGTCGAGGGCCAGGGACGAGGGGCTGGCTAGCAATGGGCACCCGTGGCCTGGCAGCTGCGCCCACTGCTGCCGCACACTGAGCAAGCAACCCATGCCGTGCCTGCTAGGGGGGGCTGAGGCATGCCTCCTGTGGCCAGGGTCCGTGCGATGTGGCTCCCATGGCTCGCTCGCTGGGCACTATGTCGCGGGGCAGGGACGAGGGGGCTGGCCCACGATGAGCTCCCATGGACTGGCTGGCGCGCCCACTGCTCCCGTATGCAGGGCAAGCAGCCCATGCCGTGCCTGCTGGGACCTGCCGAGGCTTGCCTCCCATGCCCAGGGTCCGTGCGACGCAGCTCGCTGGGCACTATGTCGATGGGTAGGGACGAGGAGGCTGGCTCGTGATGGGCGCCCATGGCCTGGCTGGTGTGCCCACAGCTGCCGCATGCTGGGTACCCAGCCCATCCCATGCCTGCTGGGGGCTGCAGAGGCATTCCTCCCTTGTTCAGGGACCATGAGACGTGGCTCCCCTGGCTCGCTCGCTGGGCACTATGTTGTGGGGCAGGGACGAGGGGGCTGGCTAGCGATGGGTGGCCGTGGCCTTGCTGGCGCGCTCCCCGCTGCTGCACACTGGGCAAGCAGCCCATGCCGTGCTTGCTGGGAGCTGCTGAGGCTTGCCTCCTGTGCCCAGGGTCCATGCGATGCGGCTCCCCTGGCTCGCTTAATGGGCACAATGTCGAGGGTAGGGACGAGGGCGCTGGCTTGCAAGGGGGTCCCGTGTCTGGCTGGCGCAGCCATTGCTGCTGCATGCTGGGCAGGCAGCCCATGCCGCGCCTGCCGGGGGCTGTGAGGCATGCCTCCGATGCTTAGGGTCCATGCAACACGGCTCTCCTGGCTCGCTCGCTGGGCTCCATGTCCAAGGAGAGGGATGAAGTGGCTGGCTCGCGATGGGCCCCGTGGCCTGGCTGCCGCGCCCACCACTGCCACACGCTGTGCAAGCAGCCCACGCCATGCCTGATGGGGGCTGCCGAGGCATGCCTCTCATGACCAGGCCCCGTGAGACGTGGCTTCTCTGGCTCACTTGCTGGGCACTAGGTCGTGGGATCGGGACGACGGGGCTGGCTAGCGCGCCCACTGCTGCCACACGCTGGGCACTTGGCCCATGCCATGCCAGCTGGGGGCTGGCGAGGCATGCCTCTTGTGTCCAGGGTCCGTGCGATGCAGCACCCCTGGCTCGCTTGCTAGGCACCATGTCAAGGGTCAAGGACGAGGGGGCTGGCAAGCGATGGGTGCCAATGGCCTGGCTAGCGTGCCCACCGCTGCTGCACGCTGGGCACTTGGCCATGCCGTGCCAGCTGGGGTCTGGCGAGGCATGCCTCCCGTGCCCAGTGTCCATGTGACTCGGCTCCCCTAGCTCATTCACTGGGCAGTACTCTGTCGTGGGACAGCATCGATGGACAAGTTTCTCTTAGATATATATATATATATATATTATTGGAGTAACACTTGGTTCCCCAATGCTTCCTGTTATGTTTCCAAGTGTTTTTCCCTTGTGTTTCTCATTCTCTACAAGCCCAAAGGATTTGCTTCTTTTTCCAGGTCATTATCTTGAGTGACGATTTCAAGCCTCGAGGCATCGATCGTTGATAAGAGAGGGACAATTGTTGTGGGGGTTCAGAAGGTGGGGGACGGACGAATCGAAGCGATAAAGGGCTGAATCTCAGTGGATCATGGCAGCAAGGCCACTCTGCCACTTAAAATACCCCTTCACATATTTAAGTCATCTGCAAATGATTCTACATATCGGTCAGTGGGAATCACACATCAAGGTAGCCCGCGAGGCTCCTCTGCCGCGCGGGCTTGGCCAATGACATGTGCCTTTGGGGGCGGGAGGCCCCCTACTGCAGATCGGCAATTAGACAATTGGCGCATGCATCGCTTCTAGCCTAGATTCTGACTTAGAGGTGTTTAGTCATAATCCAGCATAAGGTAGCTTCGTGCCACTGCCTTTTCAACCAAGCGCAATGACCAATTGTGCGAATCAACAATTCATGTCATACTAGGTTGAATTACTATCGCGACATGAGCATCAGTAGGATAAAACTAACCTGTCTCACGACGGTCTAAACCCAGCTCACGTTCCCTATTGGTTGGTGAATAATCCAACACTTGGTGAATTCTGCTTCACAATGATAGGAAGAGCTAACATCAAAGGATCAAAAAGCAACGTCGCTCTGAATGCTTGGTTGCCATAAGCCAATTATCCCTGTGGTAACTTTTCTAACACCTCTAGCTTCAAATTTTGAAGATCTGAAGGATCGATAGGCCACGCTTTCATGGTTCATATTCGTACTGGAAATCAAAATCAAAGGAGCTTTTACCTTTTTGTTCCACATGAGATTTCTATTCTTGCTGAACTCATCTTAGGACACCAGCATTATCTTTTAACAGATGTGCCACCCCGATAAAACTCCCTACCAGACAATGTCTTCTGCCCAGATCGACTGGCCGAAGCCAACCTTGGGTCAAAAAAGAGGGGCAACGCCCCGCCCTTGATTCATGGAATATGTAAAACAACGTTAAAAGTAGTGGTATTTCACTTTTGTCATTTTCGATTCCCACTTATCCTACACCTCTCAAGTCATTTCACAAAGTCGGACTAGAGTCAAGCTCAACAGGGTCTTCTTTCCTGACTGATTCTGCCAAGCTCGTTCCTTTGGCTGTGGTTTCGCTGGATAGTAGATAGAGACAGTGGGAATCTCGTTAATCCATTCATGCGCGTCACTAATTAGATGACGAGGCATTTGGCTACCTTAAGAGAGTCATAGTTATTCCTACCGTTTACCTATGCTTGGTTGAATTTCTTCACTTTGACATTCAGAGCACTGGGCAAAAATCACATTGCGTGAGCATCCGCGAGGACCATCACAATGCTTTATTTTAATTAAACAGTCAGATTCCCCTTGTCTATACTAATTCTGAGTTGGCTGTTCGATGCTCAGGGAAGCTCCCCGAGGGAATTGTTCCCAGTTCATCCCCTGGTGGGCACGCGACGACTTGCTCTCATCATGAGAGCAGCTCGAGCAGTCCACCAATAATTGACGGGTTCAGGACTGGGACCCCCGTGCCTAACCCTTAGAGCCAATCCTTTTCCCGAGGTTACCTCCCTTGCCTACATTGTTCCATCGACCTGAGGTTGTTCACCTTGGAGACCTAATGCGGTTATAAGTACGACCAGGGGTGGAAGGCACTCGGTCCTCTGGATTTTCAAGGGCTATCGAGGGTGCATCGGACACTACGTGACATGCAATGCTCTTCCAACCGCTGGACCCTAACTCTGACTGAGCCGTTTTTAGGGTGGGCAGGCTGTTAAACAGAAAAGATAACTCTTTTCGGGGCCCTCGCCGACGTCTTCAGACTCCCTAACATTACTGTCAGCTACCATGTCCCGATTCCAAAATTTTAACCAAATCCCCTTTCGAAGCTAGCGCCTAGGCGCTATCCAACGAGCTTCCCCCATCTATTAGGATTGATTAATCCATGTGCAAATGTCGTTCACATGGAACCTTTCCCCTCTTTGGCCTTTAAAGTTCTCATTTGAACACTTGCTACTACCACTAAGATCTACACTGATGGCCGCTCCGCCCAGGCTCACGCCTCGAGTTTTATGGCGACCACCGCGCCCTCCTACTCATTGGGGCTTGGCCCTTGCCCCAATGGCTGGGTATTGGTCACGTACTTCGGTGCCATCCATTTTTGGGGCTATTTGATTCAGAAAGTGAGTTGTTACCCACTCCATAGTGGATTTCCACTTCCATGGCCACCATCCTGCTGTCTTAATTGACCAACACCCTTTGTGGGTTCTAGGTTAGCACGTAGTTGGGCACCATAAGCCAGCTTCTGCTTCATCTCGCATCGCCAGTTCTGCTTACAAAAGATGGCCTGCTAGGACTCTCGATTTCGTGGGATGGCTCAACAAGGCAATCGCTCCACACTACCTATTTAAAGTTTGAGAATAGTTCGGGGGCGTTGCGCCCCCGATGCCTTTAATCATTGCCCTATAAAACTAGCATCTGAGCTTTAGCTATCCTAAGGGAAACTTCAGAGGTAACCAGCTACTAGACGATTCGGTTAGTCTTTCGCCCCTATATCCAAGTCAAACGAACGATTCCCACGTCAGTATCGCTGTGGGCCTCTACCAGAGTTTCCTCTGGCTTCGCCCAACTCAGGCATAGTTTACCATCTTTTGGGTCCTGATAGGCATGCTCGCACTCGATCCCTTCTTGAAAGATCGAGGTCAGTCGATGGTGCACCCGCAAGGGATCCCGCTAATCAGCTTCCTTGCGTCTTATGGGTTATCACACTGTCTGTTGCGGGATCAACGTAGCCCTAGTGTGATGGCGCTAAGCGCGTCCACCTAGCTAGCCCAACCTTCTAAGCCCACACCAAGCAAAGAAGAAGAGACAATAATGCAGAAGCAGAGTAAGGAGACAGTATTACGAGAACTTTTTCTCAACCTTTATTAAAATAAAGGAACTCTTTACAAAAGAAGGGTCTCTTCCCTAGGAGTACCCAATGCCTCTAGCTTACCCACGCACTTGAGTTTGTACTCCTCAATGTGTTTACAACTGAACCCAAGCCCCCTTTTTATACTAGTTAAGGAGTGTCCTACTCAAACACTCCCTCTTAGTTATCCCATGTTTTTCGGATAGGCCACCCAATCTTGATCATGAATCTTTATCCCATTGAGGCTTATCTTTAAAGTTTAGATAGCATCCTCCTCCCACAAGGACTCTCCATGAGTCAAGGATCTTCGGATAGCATCCTTCTCCTACAGACTCTCCATGAGTCAAGGATATTTGGATAGCATCCTTTTCCCGCAAGGACTCTCTATTTGGATAGCATCCTTTTCTTACAAGGACTCTCCATGAGTCAATGATCTTATCTCCTTCGAAGTCTTCTCTAAGCCTTCTTATCAGCTTTCAACCAGTTTGGATATGCTTGAGGAGGTGCTTCCCGTTCAGGACTCTTCTCGAGCCTTATCTTCCTTGGCTTTCAGGATAAACATCTCTTTCTTATCCTTCTATCGCCTTGATCCTCCTCTAGCCAATAGCCATATCATTTCTTTGTGGAATATCTTTGCTTGCTGGACTTTCTATCCATGCCAAGCTGGCTTCCCGAATTTTGCCCTGTGTTCCCGTCACTGGACATATTCGCACCACCATGTGTTGGTGCTTGCTTGAGGTATGTCTGCCGCTTTCCCCTTAAGCAGGCTTGTGGGTCTCTTTGTGAGCTTCATCCCTCGCTCCACAACATTCCCAGCTCATTAGCATATCTCGCCACTGTGAGTATGAAACTCGATTTCTCACCAAGTCTCCCGCATTCGTTCCCATATCTAACTCATGCATTTTTGCCTTACTAGTGTGGCCCTTCACACTTGTAGGTCTGGACGTGGAGCAAGGCTCACCACGACTATGCCTCGGCACCCAAATTTAAGGGTCTGACAAACCACCCCCACCAGAAAAGCCCAACACCCTCGTCAGCTTAGTGTTGTGGTACGCCTTGATGTGGTCCTTGAATTACCACAATGTGGTCTCTTTTTCCCAACTCGCATCCACCTCACTGGTGCCTTTCCACTGGACTAAGTAGTATGTCCTCCGATTCATCTCACTATAGCCCTACGTTCAGTGATCAAGGATTTTCTCTGTCTCCTTGTCAAATTGAACTCGAGTTACCGGTGGTGCATGCTTAGCCTGCTCGCGTCCGTAATCGGCATCTTCCTGAACTTTAAGGAAGCTCGCATGGAATGTTGGGTGCATCGTTAGATGTTGCTGCAGCTTCAACCCATAAGCTACTGCTCCAACTTGCTTCCTAATCTTATGATCAACATTCCTCCTCGAAGGCAAAGTCTTGGGGAGTTTCGATGGCATCCTGCTGTTGAATTCCCTCAACACTTCAGTACTCTTGTTAAGTATCTCCACAACCTGATCTGGTTTCACCTCGAATAGTGCTGCCAACATCGTCACTTCACCTTTTTGCATTTCTGACTTAAACCGCTTTGTAGATTGCAACCTGATATGCTTATTGTTTACCAAAAGCTCCCTTGCTGCTTTGGTTCTGATAAGGCTCAGGGCTCGATCATCAGCCACGAGTAGTCCACCTAAGTGGGGCATCACCAATGCCTTGGCTTGTCTGAAGAATTCTAGACCCAAGATAACATCAAAGTCATCTAACTTAGTTATCGTGAAGTTGGACATACCTTTCAATTTGCCTACTTCAAGGGTCGTAATGGCAGCTCCGCATACTGCCTTCGCCTCAGCATTCACTGCTTTGAACTTGACCAAGGCTGGAGAAAGCTTAAGCCCGAGCTTTCCCACTTCTCTGTCGACAATGAAATTGTTGAGAGCTCCCGTATCCAACATTGCCATTGCATCCTTCCCGTTTACCTTCATCGGGACATAGATCAACCCTTTCTGCAAGTTCTTGGGTGTGATCGCATTCAGTAATTGGATTGGGTTCGCCCAAGTTGTGGCATTCCCTTCCTCTTCCTCGGGAGAATCCTCTGCTGCTATGAGCACCGCTAACTTCTCCTTGCGTGGACAGTCGTGTGCTCTATGTTGTCCGTTGCATAAGAAGCAACCCCCTTGGTTCACATTCTTTCCCTTACCCTTCGAAGGGGATAAGCTGAGGCTTGCTGGACTCGGCATTCTTCTTTTTCTTGCCCTTGCCATTGGGCTTTTTCATCTCCTTTCAAGCCTCCCTTCGTTTCTCACCTTTTTCGAAAGCATCACCAATATACTTGAAATCCACCAAGCTATCCGCCACGAAAAATGCTGAGGGCAAGTCTTTGACACCTTACCACCTCAGTTCTGCTTGAGCCCATGGTTGCAAGCTCGATAAGAAGTTAAACAACTTGTCCTCCTCCGACATGTTTTTGATGTCTAACATCAGGGAACTGAACTCCTTCATAAAGTCATGCACTGAGCCCGTCTGCTTCAAGCGCTTTAGTTGTTCCCTAGCCATGAATGATGTGTTACATGGCAGGAATTACTCCTTCAATTCCTTTTTGAGTGCCTCCAACGAATCAATGCTAGGTCTCCCTATGATAGCGTCATCCTGCATACGGGTGCGCCACCATAACTTAGCATCACCAGATAAGTACATGGATGTGATCATTACCTGGTTGTTTTCGGTCACTCGAGCAGCTTTGAAATACTGCTCCATATCCCATAAGAAGTTCTCTAACTCCTTGGCGTTCCTCTCTCTAGAGAACGGCTTTGGTTCTGGCACTTTTAACTTAGCCATAGTAGAATCCACTCCTACTATTGATGCATGGGCAGCCCTTTTCAACAACACGATCTTGGTCTCAAGGCTCCTCACAGTCTCCTTGAGGTTTCCGATGTCCTCTGCCATCGAGGATTGTTGCTGGGCGATTGTCTCCATCAACTCTGCTAGCGTGCATGTCGATCCCTCCAACGATGCACCAACGATCTCTTCCAATTGAGCGATATGCTCTCGTATCAACTCACTCCTTCCTGGCATGGGGCCTTGGCAATGATAAGATCAACCACGAGTTTGAGAGTGGTGATCGAAACCGCACTCTGATACCAAACTGTCATACCATCTGTTGCGGGATCGGCGCAACCTTAGTGTGATGGTGCTAAGCATGTCCACCTAGCCAGCCTAACCTTTTAGCCCCATGCCAAGCGAAGAAGAAGAGACAATAATGCAGAAGCATAGTAAGGAGACAGTATTACGAGAACTCTTTCTCAACGATTATTAAAATAAAGGAACTCTTTACTAAAGAAGGGTCTCTTCCCTAAGAGTACCTAATGCCTCTAGCTTACCCACACACTTGAGTTTGTACTCCTCAATGTGTTTACAACTGAACCCAAGCCCCCTTTTTATACTAGTTGAGGAATGTCCTACTCAAACACTCCCTCTTAGTTATCCCACGTTTTTCGGATAGGTCACCCAATCTTGATCACGAATCTTTATCCCATTGAGGCTTATCTTCAAAGTTTAGATAGCATCCTCCTCCCACAAGGACTCTCCATGAGTCAAGGATCTTCGGATAGCATCCTTCTCCCGCACACTGTCCATGAGTGAAGGATATTTGGATAGCATCCTTTTCCCACAAGGACTCTCCATTTGGATAGCATCCTTCTCTTACAAGGACTCTCCATGAGTCAATGATCTCATCTCCTTTAAAGTCTTCTCTAAGCCTTCTTATCCGCTTTCAACCGGTTTTGATATGCTTGAGGAGGTGGTTCACGTTCAGGACTTTTCTTGAGCCTTATCTCCCTTGGCTTTCGGGATAGACATCTCTTTCTTATCCTTCTATCGCCTTGATCCTACTCTAGCCAATAGCCATATCCTTTCTTTGTGGAATATCTATGCTTGCTGGACTTTCCATCCATGCCAAGCTGGCTTCCCGGATTCTGCCCTGTGTTCCTGTCACTGGACATATTCGCACCACCAGGTGCTGGTGCTTGCTTGAGGCATGTCTGTCGCTTTCCCCTTAAGCGGGCTTATGGGTCTCTTTATGAGCTTCATCCCTTGCTCCACAACGTTCCCAGCTCATTAGCGTATCTCACCACTGTGAGTACGAAACTCTGTTTCTCACCAAGTCTCCCGCATTCATTCCCACATCTAACTCATGTGTTTTTACCTTACTAGTGTGGCCCTCCACACTTGTAGGTCCGGGTGTTGAGCAAGACTCACCACGCCTATGCCTCGACACCCAGATTTAAGGGTTTGACACGGGTTTACTCACCCATTGACTCGCACGTATGTTAAACTCCTTAGTCCGTGTTTTAAGATAGGTCGAATAAGGAGCCCGTTGGCCGATGCCGGGAGCACACAGGTGCCAAAGTACCACCGCGATGGAGCGCACTGCCAGCCAAGATCTCGACAATGACGTCTTCGCGATCATATCAAAGGCTTAGGTTTGTGCCGTCGTCACGATCCACGTCGCTCCGCACCCCCAGTCGACTGGCAGTCCGGCTAGCGGCCATTCCACTTCCTTCCTGACAATTTCAAGCACTTTTTCACTCTCTTTTTAAATTCCTTTTCATCTTTCCCTCGCGATACTTATTCGCTATTAGTCTCTCGCCCGTATTAGCCTTTGACAAAATTTACTACCTTATTGGGGCTGCGTCCCCAAACAACCCGACTCGTCGATAGCGCCTCATGGTGCGACAGGGTCCAGACAAGATGGGGCTCTCACCCTCTTCGGCACCCCTTTCCAGGGGACTTGGGCCCCGATCCATCGCTGAGGATGCTTTTCTAAACTACAATTTGGGCGTTAAGGGCGCACGATTTTCAAGCTGGGCTTTTCCCGCTTCGCTCGCCGTTATTAGGGTAATCCTTGTTAGCTTTTTTTCCTCCACTTATTGATATGCTTAAACTCAACGGGTGGTCTAGCCTGACCTAGGGTCGCATCTTGATCCATTGATCGTTTGGTCCATGAGCCGCGAGCAAGGGATGCGTGCACGAGGAAGCACGAGGCTTTCTCTACCACCGTCAAGCCGTGATGTGACATCGCTCGAGGCTCTTTTTTAGGCCAACCATGAGCTGAAGGCACACGGGAGGCCAAAATTTGCCCCGCGATGGTCCCTCCTCTCCCCAAAGGGATGCGAGGGGTTTGGAAGCGACATTGCTGACACCCAAGCAGACGTGCCCTCGGCCTGATGGCTTCGGGCATAACTTGCATTCAAAAGAGTTGATGGTTCATGGGATTCTGCAATTCACACCATGTATTACATTTCGCTACATTCTTCATCGCTGCGAGAGCCAAGATATCCATTGTCGAAAGTCATTTTAGACATCATTTAGGGATGACACGATCGTCAACCGTACACCGAGATCGGGGCGACTGGGGCGTGCTTTTTCCTTGGCACATCCCGCGCTGTGGGTCTTGTTGTTGCACGTGACGAGGGGCTTGGGCGCGAGCCTACCCACCCTTGCCGCACGACAAGGAACGTGGGGCTCAAGAGCCCTCTTCCCCATTAGTGTGTTTACAACATGTTCGTGGGTCGTTTTGCTGATCGAGTTTTCAACAATGTTCCGTTGGTTCACCTACAGAAACCTTGTAATGACTTCTTCTTCCTCTAAATAATAAGGTTTAGCGGACTTCTCACAATATCATGAGTGACGAACGACACACGTCGTCACGATTTGAACACTTCACCTGACCATTCAATCGGTAGGAGCGACGGGCGGTGTGTACAAAGGGCAGGCACATAGTCAACACAAGCTGATGGCTCGCTCTTACTAGGAATTCCTCGTTGAAGACCAATAATTGCAATGATCTATCCCCATCACGATGAAATTTCAAAGATTACCCAGGCTTTTCAGCCAAGGCTATAAACTCTTTGAATATATCACTGTAACGTGAATGTTGCCCAGAACATCTAAGGGCATCACAAACCTGTTATTGCCTCAAACTTCCTTGGCCTAAGCGGCCATAGTCCCTCTAAGAAATCGGCCGTGGAGGGTCACCTCCATGTAGTTAGTTAGCAGGCTGAGGTCTCATTCATTAAAGGAATTAACCAGACAAATTGCTCCACCAACTAAGAACAGCCATGCACCACCACCTATAGAATCAAGAAAGAGCTCTCAGTCTGTCAGTCCTTACTATGTCTGGACCTGGTAAGTTTCCCGTGTTGAGTCAAATTAAGCTGCAGGCTCCGCTCCTGGTGGTGCCCTTCCATCAATTCCTTTAAGTTTTAGCCTTGTGACCATACTCCCCCCGAAACTCAAAGACTTTGATTTCTCATAGGTGCTAGCGGAGTCTAAAAAGCAACATTCACTGATCCCTTGTCAGCATTGTTTATGGTTGAGACTAGGACAGTATCTGATCGTCTTTGAGCCCCCAACTTTCATTCTTGATTAATAAAAACATCCTTGGCAAATACTTTCGCAGTTGTTCATCTTTCATAAATCCAAGAATTTCACCTCTAACTATGAAATACGAATGCCCCCGATCGTCCCTGTTAATCATTACTCCGAACCCGAAGGCCAATAGAATAGGATCGAAATCCTATGATGTTATCCCATACTAATGTGTTCAGGAGCGCATCATCGGCAATAGGGAAGAGCCAACGATGCACACCGTAGGCAGACTGGCCGACCCATACCAAGGCCTAACTATGAGCTTTTTAACTGCAACAACTTAAATATACGCTATTGGAGCTGGAATTACCGTGGCTGTTGGCACTAGACTTGCCCTCCAATGGATCCTCATTAAGGGATTTAGATTGTACTCATTCCAATTACTAGACTGCAGGAGCCCGGTATTATTATTTATTATTACTACCTTCCCATGTTAGGATTGGGTAATTTTCGTGCCTGCAGCCTTCCTTCGATGTGGTAGTCGTTTCTCAGGGTCCCTCTTCAGAATCAAACCCTAATTCTCCATCACCCATCACCGCCATAGTAGGCAACTATCCCACCATCGAAAGTTGATAGGGCACAAATTTAAATGATGAGTTGTCGGCATGATGGCCTTCTGATCCATCAAGTTATCATGAATCATTAGAGCAATGGACGAAGCCCGCATCGACCTTTTATCCAATAAATGCACCCTTTCCAAAAGTCGGGGTTTGTTGCACGTATTAGCTCTAGAATGACTATAGTTATCCGAGTAGTAGGTACCATTAAACAAACTATAACTAATTTAATGAGCCATTCGTAGTTTCACAGTCTGAATTAGTTCATACTCACACATGCATGGATTAATCTTTGAGACAAGCATATGACTACTGGCATGATCAACCAAGTAGCATCCTTTGAGATGTCGCGCCATCTAAGATCAAAGCGTGCAGCAAGGCTCCCTGAGGCCAAAGCTGTTGCGGTCGTCATTCCAAATCGATGAGACATGGGGCAAATGCTTTTGCTTGGATAGGCTGAGGCTGAGGCCACTCCTGTCACAACACATTTCACACCCAAGGGGTAAACCAAGCATCCATGTGCCAAAGTAGCCGCATGCCGAAGCAAGCTGTGCTTGGAGCACGAGGCCCGGCTGAGGTTTCCAGCCATGCTTGCGAGGGACATGGAGCAAGGACAGCTGAATCGAATCATTAAATTTTGTTTGTGAAGGCACGCGACACAAGGTCCCAATGTCACCCACGAAATGCCAACGTATGGCTCGAGGTAGCGCTTGAAGCGACATGCTAGCCGATAGTTCGATGCGAGAGCATGGAGCTTGCCAATACGCATGACTAGATCACCACTCACATGCCGCATATACAAATGGGCAGCAACAGCACCAAACGAGTTGTAAGCCGATGAGCGAAAGGCCCATCGATCATGCAGGTCGTCGAGTGCCGCCACACCCAAGCTGTAAGCGCAAAATTGTTTCGATAGCGAGAGATGATTCTTCGATGGCAAGGACCATTGATGAGGCCCTGGCAGCAAGGGTCTCACGTCGTGCCCAGGCTGGCCGTGTGGCTCGCTCGATGCTAATGGTCGATGATCGTGTCATCGATCGCGCTGCGCAACGACTCCGTCTAGGCAAGCCTAAGCATCGGGATCATGCGATGAAGCACTCCGCATGCTCAAAATTCCACCCAGTGATTTGGCCCTCGCGTAGCATGCATCATCGTTAGCTTTGTCATCCAGACTGTTGAGCTTGTTTAGCTACATCCCAGCTCATTATCCCACCATTTTTTTTGTTTCGTTGCCCACAATTTAGTGGATTTTGTTTCTCATATTTTCCCCACTCCATTGGCTACAGATCGGGCATCCCACACTCTTCGGTCGAGGTCACCGGCCGCCTACCTATTGGTGGTGGTGGCCGCCACAGCAACGCACCACTGGCTGGATGGGCAAGGCAGCAAACGGCCTTGCCCATGCCATGCGCACTGGATTCCCTAAGCCCAGTGCCTGCCCATGTGGGATGGGTAGGCAGGGATCACACATGGCCCATTGGCACCCAGCAAGCTTGGTGACCACCTCTTCGCTAAAGAGTCTTAAAGGAAATTTTACTCCCGACAGGAGGAAACATCAATATGTTTGAGCCGTCATAATGGGTCTAAAAAATTATTTACTTGGAAATTTGAGCTGAAATGTTGTACATAAATGGAGAATAATCATATCTACCACCAGAAAAAATTTCAGAATTTTCTGGGCAATAAATTTTTTTAATGAATTTTCTAAAGTCGATAATTGAAAAAATCCTCAAAAATAGTCCGTGGGTCAAAATGATCCCAAACTTTAGGGGCAGACTCCTCATGAATTACATGATTTATTTAAGTCATTTCGGGACCAATTCCATGATTGAAAGACTGTCAACTCACACCAATTTTGCAAGTAAGCATTGCGGCCTGCAGGCTAGGGCAGCTGTGCCTCTGCCTGGCCCAGGGGTGTATGCCAGGCGTGCTCGCGGCTGGCTCGCACGGGGCACCCCTGGCAAGGCTGGCGCCGTGCCTGCTAGGGATTGCTATGGCACCCCTAGCTCGGACACTGGGCAGTAAGTCGAGGGGCAAAGACAAGGGGGATGGGTCGCGATGGGCGCCCGTGGCCTGGCTGGAACGCCAACCGCTACTGCACACTGGGTAAGCAGCTCATGCTGTACCTGCTGGGGGCTGCCGAGATGTGCCTCCCATCCCCAGTGTCCATGCAACACAGCTCCCCTGGCTCGCTCGTTGGGCACTACATCGAGGGTCGACGACGAGGGGGCTGGCTCTTGATGGGCGTCGTTAGCCTGGCTAGTGCGCCCACATGGCCCATGCCATGCCTGTTGGGAGCTACCGATGCATGCCTCTCATGCCCAGGGTCCATGCAACGCGGCCCCACTGGCTCACTCGCTGGGCAGTAAGTCGAGGGGCAGGGACGTGGGGGCTGGCTCGCGATAGCCGCCCGTGGCATGGCTGGCGCGTAAATCGCTCCCGCTCGATGGGCAAGTAGCCCATGCCATGCCTGCTGGGGGCTGTCGAGGCGTGCCTCCCATGCCTAGGGTCCATGCGATGCAACTCCCTTAGCTTGCTCGCTTGGCACTATGTCGAGGGCTAGCTCGCGATGGGCGCCCGTGGCCTGGCTGGCGCGGCCACCGCTGCCGCACGCTGGGCAAGCAGCCCATGTCATGCCTGCTGGGGGCTGCCAAAGCATGCCTCCCATCCCTAGTGTCCATGCGATGCAGCTACCTTGGCTCGCTCACTGGGCACTACGTCGAGGGTCGGGGACGAGGGGCTGGCCCCCGATGGGCACTTGGCCAGTGCTATGCCCATTGGGGGCTGCCGAGGCATGCCTCCTGTACCCAGTGTCCATGCGACGTGGCCACCCTAGCTTACCCGATGGGCAGTAAGTTGAGAGGCAAGGACGTGGGGCTTACGATGGGAGCCCGTGGCCTGGCTAGCGCGCCTACCACTGATGTAGGCTTGGCATTTGGCCCATGCCACGCCTACTAGGGGCTGCCAAGGCATGCCTCTCGTGCCTAGGATCCATGCAACGCAGCTCCTCTGGCTCGCTCGCTGGGCACTATGTCGAGGTTCGGGGACGAAGGGGCTGGCTCACGATGGGCGCGACTGGCCTGGCTGGTGCGCCCACCGCTACCACACGCTAGGCACTTCGCCCATGCCGTCCCTGCTGGGGATTGCTGTGGCACCCTGGCTCGCATGATGGGCACTTGGTCGAGGGGCAAGGATGAGGGGGCTAGCTTGCGATGGGCGCCCGTGGCCTGGCTGGCACACCCACCGCGACCGCAAGCTGGGCAAGCAGCCCATGCTGTTGCTGCTAGGGGCTGTCGAGGCGTGCCTCTCGGGCCGAGGGTCCGCACAATGTAGCCCCAATGACTCGCTCACAGGGCACTATGTTGAGGGGCTACCTCGTGATGGGCGCCAGTGGCCTAGCTGGCACGCCCACCGTTGTCGCACACTAGGCAAGCAGCCCATGCCGTGCCTGCTGGGGGCTTTCGAGGCATGCCTCCTGTGCCCAGTGTCCGTGCGACGCAGCTCCCTATGCTCATTCACTAGGCAATGAGTCAAGGAGCTGGGATGAGGGGGCTGGCTAGCAATGGGCGCCCTTGGCCTGGCTGGCGCGCCCACAACGGCCTTATGCTGGGCAAGTAGCCCATGCCGTGCCTGCTTGGGGTGGCCAAGGCATGCCTTCGATGCCCAATGTCTGTGCGACGCGACACCCCGGGCTCTCTCGTTGAGCACTATGTCAAAGGGCAGGGATGAGTGGGCTAGCTCGCGATGGGCATTTGCCCGCGCTTGGTTGAATTTTTTCACTTTGACATTCAGAGCACTGGGTAGAAATCACATTGCATGAGCATCCGCAGGGACCATTGCAATGTTTTGTTTTAATTAAACAGTCGGATTCCCCTTGTTCTTTCCAGTTCTGAGTTGGTTGTTCGACGCCCAGGGAAGGCCCTCGAAGGAACCGCTCCTAGTCCATCCCCAGCTAGCACACGGTGACCCGCTCTCACCGCGGTAGCAGCTCGAGCAATCTTTTGATAGCTAACGGTTCGGGACTGGGACCCCTATGCTAAGCCCTCAGAGCCAATCCTTTTCCTAAGGTTACAGATCCATTTTGTCGACTTCCCTTGCCTACATTGTTCCATCAACCAGAGGCTGTTCACCTTGGAGACCTGATGCGGTTATGAGTACAACCGGGGGTGGGAGGCATTCGATTCTCTAGATTTTCAAGGGTCATCGGGGGCGCATCGAACACCACATGGTATGCGGTGCTCTTCCAGCTACTAGACCCTACCTTTGGCTAAGCCGTTTCCAGGGTCGGCAAGCTGTTAAATAGAAAAGATAACTCTTTCCGAGGCTTCTTCAAACATTTACGGACTCCCTAATGTTATCATTAGCCGCCACGTCCCAGTTCCAAAATTTTAACCGAACCCCTTTTCGAAGCACGCTTAGCTTGCTTGCGTCCGCGATTAGAATCTTCCTGAAACTCAATAAGAAAGCTCACGTGGAATGCTAAGTGCATCTTTAGATGTTACGGTAGCTTCAACCTGTATGCTACTACTCTAACTTTCTTCTTAATCTCGAATGGTCCATCATACCTTAGGCTAAGGCCTCGATAAACTCCCTTCTTCATGATTTTCTTCCAACTTTGGGGGGTCAGCTTTCGTAGCACCTTGTCCCCAACATGGAACTCAACATCACATCTCTTTTTGTCAGCATATTTCTTCATATGCCTCTGTGCCTTAAAAAGGCTATCCCTCGCTTGGTCAATCAACTCTTGCTTATCCCGAGCATAGTGGTAGGCTGCTGGACAGCTTCCTTGGCTCCTTTGCTTGGCTATCTCATGTGGCATCGTTGGTTGTTGCCCAAAAGCTACCTCTGCGGGACATAGACCTGTCGATGACGAGCGATGGATGTTGTAGCAAGACTACACTACATCCAATAATTCAAGCCAACCTCTTTGGCTTGCAGTCACGTAACGCCGTAAATACTCCTCCAGCAAGCTATTTACCCTCTCCGTTTGACCGTCTATTTGTGGATGGTTTGCTGTGGAGAATTTGAGTTATGTTCCCATCATGTTTAGCAACATTGTTCAGAATCTTGCCGTGAATCTGGCATCTCTGTCGCTCACAATGTCATTCGACACCCAAACAACTTAATAACATGTTTGAAAAACATCTCAGCGGCCATATCAGCTGGGATAGTTCCTTTACCTTTGAGAAGCCTACAATGAAATCCATCGATACTGACTCCCATAAGTGTTCCAGAGTAGGCAAGGGTTGGAGCAAACCCACCTCCCTCCTTCTATCCATTTTGTCCTATTGGTACACTAAGCATGTGCGAACATAGGCCTCCACATCTTCCATTAATCTTGGGCCAGTAATAGGCTCTTGTCAGTAGTGCGAGCATCCTTTCGACACTCGGGTGACCTGCCCATAGTGGGTCATGGGTTTCCCTCAGCAACTATTTCTGAAGTCCTTCAGACTTAGGTACAAATAGTCTGTCTCTTCGAGCATATAGCAACCCATCCTCGATCTCGTATCTTCGGATCAAGCCTTTGCTCACCAATTCCATGAGTTGGGCATACTCGGTATCTTCCTCAGTTACCGATCTTATTTGCTTGAGTAAGTCACTCTGGACACCCGTCAGAGCAGCCACATAAGTTTGCAATTTTACACGGCTTGGTGCATCAGCAACAATGTTTTGTTTGCCTGGTTTGTGTTCCCACACAAAATCAAACTCCGTCATAAACTCTTGCCATCTTGCTTGTTTCGGAGATAGCTTTTTTTGTGAGCGAAAATAAGAATTAGCGACATTGTCAGTAATTACCTTAAATTTTGTCCCAAGGAAGTAATGCCACCATGTCCTTAGGCAATGGACAATAGCCGTTATCTCCTTTTCATGAGTCGAATAACACTGCTCTGCATCCTTGAGTTTTTGACTCTCGAATGCCACGGGATGGCAATTCTACAGCAACACACCCCCGATTGCTCTATCAGAAGCGTCTATGACTACCTCCAACGGCTCTTCAAAGTTTGATAGGGATAGTATTGGTTTCAAGGCTACTGTCTGTTTTAATCCCTCAAAAGGCTTGTTGCATTCATCGGTCCACACCCACGGGCTATCTTTCTTTAGCAAGTCTATCAAAGGGTTACTCTTGCTCGAATATCCTTTGATGAACCGTCTGTAATAGTTTGTGAGCCCAAGGAATGATCGTAATTCAGCAACTTTTCGCAGGGCTGGCCACTCCACGATGGCCTTCACTTTCCTTTCATCCACCCATATCTGTCTGTTCCCGACCCAATGTCCCAAGAATGGCACTTGCTTACAAAACTCGCATTCTTCCTTCTTGATGTATAGCTGGTGCTCTCGCAGTTGCATCAATACTTGCCACAAATGGTTTACGTGGTCGTATGCGGCCTCGCTATAGACCACAATGTCATCCAAGTGGACTACCACAAACTTGTCCAAAAACTCAAACAATACGTCATTCATAAGATTGCAAAAGGTAGCAAATGCATTGGCTAGCCCAAAGGGCATCACCATGAACTCATAAGAGCCGTACCTTTTGATGCATGCAGTTTTTACTTCGTCCCCCTCAGCTATTCTGACTTGCCAGTATCCCGACCGCAAGTCTAGCTTTGTAAAGTACTTGGCCCTTGATAACTGATCAAATAAGTCAGCAATGTTTGGCACTAGATATTTGTTCTTTATCTTTGCCTTGTTTAATGCTCAGTAGTCAACACACATTCTCAACGAGCCATCTTATTTTCGCTGGAATAGCATAGGTGCTTGTTAAGGGGCCTTCAAGGTTGAATGAAACCCGCGTCCAACAGCTCATCTAGTTGCTTCCGTAGTTTGGCTAGTTCTGATGGGGGCATTCGATATGGTGCTTGAGCAGGGGGTCTAGCATCCAAAAGTAACTCGATCATATGATCAAGATTCCTCCTCGAAGGCAATGTCTTGGGGAGCTCTGGTGGCATCATGTCGCTGAATTCCCTCAACACTTCAGTGATCTTGTTAGGCACCTCTACAACCTGATCTGGTTTTGCCTCAAATAGTGCTGCCATCATCGTCACTTCACCCTTTCGCAGTCCTGACTTAAGTTGCTTTACAGATTGCAACTCAATCTTTTTCTTGTCTGCTGAAAGTTCTCTTGCTGCTTCAGTTCTGATTGGAGTCGGGGCTCGCTCATTAGCCATGAGTAGTCCACCTAAGTGGGGCATCACTGATTACTTGGTTTGTCTGAAGAATTCTAGACCCAAGATAACATCAAAGTCATCTAACTGAGTTATCATGAAGTTCGATGTACCTTTCCATTTGCCTACTTCAGGGGTCATAGTGGCAGCTTCGCATACTGCCTTTGCCTCAGCATTCGCTGCTTTAAACTTGACTGAGGTTGGAGAAAGCTTAAGTCCGAGCTTTTCCACTTCTCTTTTTGTGATGAAATTATTAGTAGCTCCTGTATCCAACATTGCCATTGCATCCTTCCCGTTTACCTTTACCAGAACATATATCAACCCTTTTTGCAAGTTCTTGTGTGTGATCGCATTCAGCAATTGGATTAGGTTCGCCCAAGTTATGGCATTCCCTTCCTCTTCCTTGAGGGAATGCTCTGCTGCTATGAGCACTGCTAACTGCTCCTTGCGTGGATAGTCGTGTGCTCTATGTGGCCCGTTGCATAAGAAGCAACCCCTTTAGTCCACATTCTTTCCTTTACCTTTCGAAGGGGATGAGCTCCGAGGCTTGCTGGACTTGGCATTCTTCTTTTTCATGCCCTTGCCATTGGGCTTTTTCATCTCTTTCCAGCCTCCCCTCGTTTCTCACCTTTTTCGGAAGCATCCCCTACATACTTGAAATCTACTAAGTTATCTGCCATGAAAAATGCTGGGGGCAAGTCTTTGACACGTTGCCGCCTCAGTTCTGCTTCAGCCCACGGCTGCAAGCTTGATAGGAAGTTAAACAACCTATCCTCTTCTGACATGTTTTTGATGTCTAACATTAGGGAACCGAACTCCTTCACAAAGTCGCGCACCGAGCCCGTCTGCTTCAAGCGCTTTAGTTGTTTCCTACCATGTAACTCCTTTAATTCCTTTTTATATGCCTCCTACGAATTAATGCTAGGTCTTCCCATGATAGCATCATCCTACATATGGATGCGCCACCATAACTTAGCATCACCAGATAAGTACATGGATGTGATCATTACCTTGTCGTTTACGAGCACTCGAGCAGCTTTGAAATACTGCTCCATATCCCACAAGAAGTTCTCCAACTCTTTAGCGTTCCTCTCTCCAGAGAACGGGTTTGGTTTTGGTACCTTCAGCTTAGCTATAGTAGAGTCCGCTCCTACTGTTGATGTATGGGTAGCCCTTTTCAGCAACCTAATCTCGGTCTCAAGGCTCTTCACAGTCTCCTTGAGGTTTTCGATGTCCTCTACCATCGAGGATTATTGCTCGACGATTGTCTCCATCAACTCAGTTAGCGTGCATGTTGATCCTACCGTCAGTGTACCAAAGATCTTTTCCAACTGAGCAACATGCTCTCGCATTGACTCACTCCCTCCTGGCATAGGGCCTTGGCAGCGATAAGATCAACCACGAGTTTGAGAGAAAGAGGTGACCGAAACCGCGCTCTCATACTAAACTGTCGCACCGCTGGTTGCGAGATCAGCGCAACTCTAGTGTGATGGCGCTAGATGTGTCCACCTAACCAGATCAACTTTTTAAGCCCGTGCAAAAGAAGAATAAGAGCCAACAATGCAAAATGCAAAGTAAGAAGACGGTATTTCGAGAACTCTTTCTTAACCTTTATTGAAAATAAAGAACCTTTTTATAAAAGAAGGTTCTCTCTCTAAGAGCACCCAAAACCTCTAGCTACCCACACATTTGCGCGCCTGCTGCCTTCCTTGGATGTAGTAGCCGTTTCTTAGGCTCCCTCTCCGGAATCGAACCCTAGTTTTTCGTCACCTGTCACCACCATAGTAGGTGTCACACCGTCAGTTGCGGGATCAGTGCAACTCTAGTGTGATGGCGCTAGATGCACCTATCTAACCATCCTAACTTTCTAAGCCTGTGCTAAAAGAAGAATAAGAGCCAACAGCGCAAAACCAAAGTAAGAAAACAATATTACAAGAACCCTTTCTTAACCTTTATTGATAATAAAGGAACTCTTTACAAAAGAAGGGTCTTTCTCTAAGAGCACCCAAAGCCTCTAGCTACCTACACACTTGAGTTTGTATTACTCGATGTGTTTAAAACTGAACCCAAGCCCCCTTTTTATACTAGTCGAGCAGTGTCCTCCTCAAACACTCCCTCTTAGTTATCCCACGTTTTTCGGATAGGCCACCCAATCTTGATCACGAACCTTTATCTCGTTGAGGCTTATCTTCAAAGTTTGGATATCATCCTTCTCTCGCAAAGACTCTCCTTGAGTCAAAGATCTCATCTCCTTTGAAGTCTTGTCTAAGCCTTCTTATCTGCTTTCATCCAGTTTGGATAGACTTGAGGAGGTGATTTTCATTCAGGACTCTTCTCAAGCCTTATCTCCCTTGGCTTTCGGGATAGACAACTCTTTCTTATCCTTCTTTCGTCTTGATCCTCCTTTAGTCAATAGCCATATCCTTTCTTTGTGGAATATCTTCATTTGCTGGACTTTCCATCCATGCCAAGATGGGTACCCAGATTCTGCCTTGTGTTCCCATCACTTGACATATTCGCACCACCATGTGGTGGTGCTTACTTGAGACATCTCTACCGCTTTCCCCTTAAGCGGGCTTATGTGTCTGTTTGTGTGCTTCATCCCTCGCTTCATAATGTTCCCAACTGACCATCGAATCTCGCCATGATAAGTATGAAACTCGATTTGTCACCAAGTCTCCTGCATTCATTTTCATATCTAACTTATGCATTTTTGCCATGCTAGCGTGGTCCTCCATACTTGTAGGTCCGGGAATGGAGCAAGACTCACCATGCCTACACCTTGGTACTCAAATTCAAGGGTTTGACAGTAGGCAACTATCCTACCATTGAAAGTTGATAGGGCAAAATTTTGAATGATGCGTCGTCGACACAATGACCTTGCGATCCGTCGAGTTATCATGAATCATCAGAGCAATGGGCGAAACCTGCGTCGACCTTTTATCTAATAAATGCGCCCCTTCTAGAAGTCGGGGTTTGTTGTACATATTAGCTCTAGAATTACTACGTTTATCTAAGTAGTAGGTACCATCGAACGAACTATAACTAATTTAATGAGCCATTCACAGTTTTACAGTCTGAATTAGTTCATACTTACACATGCATGGCTTAATCTTTGAGACAAGCATATGACTACTGGTAGGATCAACCAAGTAGCATCCTTCGAGACACCGCAGCAACTAGGACCTAAGCGTGCCACAAGGCTCACTGAGGCCAAAGCTGTCGCGGTCATCGTTCAAAATGAATAGGATGTGGGACAAATGCTTTCGCTTGGACAGGCAGAGGTCGAGGCCATTCCTGTCGTAACACTGTTTGCACCTGAGGGGATGACCGAGCGCCCATGTGCCAAAGGAGCCACATGCCGAAGCAAGTCGCACTTGGAGCATGAGGCCGGCTTAGGTTTCCACCCATGGCCGCAAGGGACATGGTGCAAAGACAATTGACTCAAATCATCAAATTTTGTTTGTGAAGGCACTCAACACAAGGTCTCGATGTAACCCACGAAAAGCCAACGTATGGCTCAGAGTGGAGCTTGAAGCGACGTGCTAGCCGACTGTTCGATACGGGAGCATGGAGCCTGCCAATGCGCACGACTAGATCACCACTCACATGCCGCATGTACAAATGGGCAGCAACAGCACCACACGAGCTTTAAGTCGACAAGTGAAAGGCCCATCGATCATGCAGGTCATCGAGTGCCGCCGCACCCAAGCCACTAAGCGTGAAATTGTTTTGATAGCAAGGGACCATCGATGAGGCCTTTGCAGTAGGGGTGTCACACAGTCCCCAGGTTAGTCGTGTGGCTCGCTCAATGCTAACGGCTGACGATCGTGTCGACGATCGCGCTACGCAACGAGTCTGCCTCGACAAGCCTAAGCGTCAGGATCCAACCTCGCGTCCGCCGCCTCGAGGTCCTGCGATGAAGCACTCCGCATGCTCGAAATCCCCCCAGCGATTTGGCCGTCGCGCAACATGCATCATCGTTAGCTTTGCCGCCCACACTGTTGTGCTTGTCTAGCCACATCCCAGCTCATTATCCCATGATTTACAGGATTTTGTTTCCCACATTTTTCCCACCGATGAGGCCTTGCCAGCAGGGGTGTAACGCTGTGCCCAGGCTGGCCTGTGGCTCGCTCGATGTTAACGGCTGACGATCGTGTCGTCGATCGCGTTGCACAACGAGTTCGCCTAAGCAAGCTTGAGCGTCGGGATCCAACCCCGCATCCACCGCCTCGAGGGCTTGAGATGAAGCAATCCGCATCCTCAAAATGCCCCTAGCGATTTGGCCCTCCCGTAGCATGCATCATCGTTAGCTTCATCGCCGACGCTGTCGAGCTTGTCTAGCCACATCCTAGCTCATTATCCTGTGATTTTTCTCATTTCATTGCCCACAATTTAGCAGATTTCATTTCTCATGTTTTTCCCACTCCGTTGGCTATTGATCGGGCATCCCACGCTCTTCGGCCAACATCGTCAGCTACCTGCCTGCCGGTGGTGGTGGCTGCCACAGCCACACACCACCGGCTGGATGGGCAAGGCAGCAAAGCCCTGCCCATGCCATGCGCGTTGGGTTCCCCAAGCCTTGCACCTGCCCACGTGGGATGGGCAGGGGGTGCACGCATGGCCCCTTAGCACCCAGCAAGCTAGGTGACCACCTCCCCCCTAAAGAGTCTTAAATGAAATTTCACTCCCGGCAAGAGGAAACATCAATATGTTTGAGCCGTCATAATGGGTCTAAAAAATTTTTTACTTCAAATTTTAAGCTGAATTTTTGTACATAAATGGAGAATAATCATATCTATCACCCAAAAAAATTTTAGAATTTTTTGCTCACCAAATATTTTTTAATGAATTTTCTACAACTAAAAATTGAAAAAAACCATTAAAAAAAAGTTAAAATGATCCCAAACATCAAGGGCAGACTCCACATGAATTACACGATTTAGTTGAGTCATTTTCGGACAAATTCCATGGTGAAAAGATCGTCAATTCACACCAATTTCATAACTGGGCATTGCAGCCAGCAGGCTGGGGCAGCTGTGCCTCTGCCTGGCCCAAGGTGCATGCTGGCTGCCCTATCCGGCGCACCTCCAGCCAACCCATGGCTGCCCACAGTGTCCATCATAGCCAGGGCACACGGCCAAGCCCAGCTTGCCCATAAAATCAATGCCTACAGCACGTGCCGGGCCTCACAGCATGCTCGCGAGGGGCTCGCCTGGGGCGCCCCTGGCAAGGCTGGAGCCGTGCCAGCTGCGGACTGCTGTGGCACCCCTGGCTCATATGCTGGACACCATGTCAAGAGGCAGGGACAAGGGGGCTAGCTCGCGATGGGCGGCCGTGGCCTGGCTGGCGCGACGACCACTGCCGCACGTTGGGCAAGCTGCCCATGCCGTGCATGCTGGGGGCTGCCGAGGCAAGCCTCCCATGCCCAGGGTCCGTGCGATGTGGCTCCCTTGGGTCGCTCACTGGGCACCATGTCGAGGGCCAGGGACAAGGCTAGCTCGTGATGGGCGCCCATGGCCTGGCTGGTGCACCCACCGCTGCCACACGCTGGGCAAGCCAGTCAAGCTGTCCCTGCTGGGGGCTGCCAGGGCATGCCTCCCGTGCCTAGGGACTGTATGATGTGGCTACCTTGGATCACTCACTGGGCACGATGTCAAGGAGCAGGGACGAGGGGGCTAGTGCGCGATGAGCACCCGTGGCCTACCTTGTGCACCCACCATTGCCGCATGCTGGGCAAGCCACCCATGTCGTGCCTGCTGGAGGCTGCCGAGTCATGCATCCATGCAACATGGCTACCCAGGATCGCTTGCTGGGCACCATGTTGAGGGGCAAGCACGAGGGGGCTGGCTCGCGATGGGTGCCCGTGGCCTGCCTTGCGCACCCACCGCTGTCGCATGCTTGGTGAGCAGCCCATGCCGTGCCTTCTGGGAGCTGCCAAGGCATGCCTCCTATGCCCAGGGTTCGTGCGATGCATCTCCCCTAGCTCACTTGCTGAGCACCATGGCAAGGGTCAGGGATGGGGGGGGCTCGCAAGCGATGGGCAACAGTGGCCTGGCTGGCATGCCTACCGCCGCCACAGTCTGGGCAAACAGCCCATGCCATGCCTGCTGGGGCTGCCAAGGCATGCCTCTCAAGCCCAAGCTCTGTGCGATGCGGCTCCCTTGGCTCGCTCGCTGGGCACCATGTCGAGGGGCAGGGGCGAGGGGGTTGGCTCACAATGGGCGCCCATGGCCTGGTTTCTGCACCTACCGCTACCGCACGCTGGGCAAGCAGCCCATGCCATGCCTATTGGGGGCTGCCGAGGCATGCCTCCCATGCCCAGGGTCTGTGCGGCATGGCTCCCCTGGCTCGCTCACTAGGCACCATATCGAGGGGCAGGGACAAGGAGGCGAGCTCGCGATGGGCGCCCGTGGCCTGGCTGGTGCGCCCACCGTTGCCATACGCTGGGAAAGCAGCCCATGCCATTCCTGCTGGGGGCTGCCAAGGCATGCCTCCCATTCCCAGGGTCCATGCGACGTGGCTCCCCTTGATCGCTCGCTGGGCACCATGTCGAGGGGCAGGGACGATGGGTGGGCTTATGATGGGGGCGATGGCATGGTTGACGCACCCACCGCTGCTGCTCACTGGGAAAGCAGCCCATGCTGTGCCTACTTGGGGCTTCTAAGGCATGCTTCCTATGCCCAGGTCCAGTGCGCCGCGGCTCCCTTGGATCACTCGCTTGGCCCCATGTCAAGGGGTAGGGACGACGGGGCTAGCTCGCGATAGGCACCCATGGCCTGGCTGGCGCGCCCACTGCTGCCGCACGCTGGGTAAGCAGCCCATGCCATACCTGCTGGGGGCTGCTTAGGCATGCCTCCCGTGCCCAGTGTCCGTGTGACGCGGCTCCCCTCCCTCGCTCCCTGGGCACCATGTCGAGGGTCAGGGTCGATGAGGCTCGCAAGCGATGGGACCCAGTGGACTGGCTGCGTGCCCACTACTGCCGCACGCTGGGAAAGCAACCCATGTCGTGCCTGCGGGGCACTCCTATGCATGCCTCCCATGCCCAGGGTCTGTTCGACGTGGCTCTTCTGGCTCACTCACTGGGCGCCGTGCCAAGGGGTAGGGACGAGGGGGCTGGCTCGTGATGGGTGCCCATGGCCTGGCTGGCGCGCCCACCGCTGCCACACACTGGGCAAGCAGTCCATGCCATGCCTGCTGAGGGTTGTTGAGGCATGCCTCTTCCACCCAGGGTCAGTGGGACGTGCCTCCCCTGGATCACTCACTGGGCACCATGTTGATGGGCAGGGACGAGGGAGCTGGCTCGCGACGGGCGCCCATGGCCTGGCTGATGCGCCCACCACTGCCGCACACTGGGCAAGCAGCCCATGCCATGCCGGCTGGGGGCTGCCAAGGCTTGCCTGCCGTGAGCTTCCGCAGGGACCATCACAATGCTTTATTTTAATTAAACAGTCGGATTCCCCTTGCTCGTGCCAGTTTTAAATTGGTTGTTCGATGCCAAGGGAGGGCCCTCGAAGGAACAGTTCCCACTTTGTCCCTCGGCGAGCACATGGTGACACTCTCACCGTGGGAGTAGCTTGAGCAGTCCATCGACAGCCGACGAGTTCGAGACTGGGATCCCCGTGCCTAGCCCTCAGAGCCAATCCTTTTCTCGAGGTTACGGATCCATTTTGCCGACTTCCTTTGCTTACATTGTTCCATCGACCAGAGGCTGTTCACCTTGGAGACTTGACACAGTTATAAGTACGATCGGGCATGGGAGGCACTCGGTCCTCTGGATTTTCAAGGGCCACCGGGGGCGTACCTACACCACGTGACGTGCGGTGCTCTTTTAGTCACTAGACCCTACCCCCGGTTGAGCTGTTAAACAGAAAAGATAACTCTTTTCGAGGGCCCCGTCGACGTCTCTGGACTCCTTAATGTTACCGTTAGCCACCACGTCCCAGTTCCAAAATTTTAACCGGATCCCCTTTCGAAGCTCGTGCCGAGGCGCTATCTGACGAGCTTCCCCCGTCTCTTAGGACTGACTAACCCATGTGTAGGTGCCATTCACGTGGAACCTTTCCCCTCTTTGGCCTTCGAAGTTCTCCTTTGAATATTTGCTACTACCACCAAGAGCTGCACTGATGGCCGCTCCGCCCAACCTTGCGCCCCGCTCAAGCATAGTTCTCATTCGAATATTTATGGCGACCACCGTGCCTTCCTACTCATTGGGACTTGGCCCTTGCCCTAATGACCGGGGTATAGGTTGTGTGCTTTAGCGCCATCGATTTTCGGGGCTAGTTGATTTGGCAGGTGAGTTGTTATGTACTCCTTAGCGGATTTCCACTTCCATGACCACCATCGTGCTATCTTAATCGACCAACATCCTTTGTGGGTTCTAGGTTAGTGCGCAGTTGGGCACCGTAACCCAACTTCTGGTTCATTCCGTATCGCCAATTCTACTTACTGAAATGGCCCACTTGGAGCTCTCGATTCCATGGGATGACTCAACGAGGCAGCCGCCCCATACTACCTATTTGAAGTCTGAAAATAGGTCGTGGGCATTGCACACCTAATGCCTCTAATCATTGGCTTTACCCGATAAAACTCGCATCTGAGCTCTAGCTATCCTGAGGGAAACTTCGGAGGGAACCAGCTACTAGATGATCCAATTAGTCTTTCACCCTTATATCTAAGTCAGACGAAAGATTTGCATGTTAGTATCGCTGCGGGCCTCGACCAGAGTTTCCTCTAGCTTCACCTCGCTCAGCCATAGTTCACCATCCTTTAAGTCCTAACAGTCATGCTCGCACTCGAACCCTTCTTGAAAGATCAAGATCGGTCTGTGGTGCGCCCGCGAGGGATCCTGCCAATTAGCTTCCTTGCACCTTATGGGTTTACTCGCCTATTGACTCGTATGCATGTTAGACTCCTTGGTTCATGTTTCAAGACGGGTCGAATAGGGAGCCCTCTGGCTGACGCCGGGAGCACATAGGTGCCGAAGCACCACCACGATGGCGCGCGCTGCCAACTATGATCTCCACGATGACATCTTTATGAGCATATCAAAGGCTCGGGCTTGGGCCACTGTCGCGATCCACATCGATCCGCACCCCGAGTCGACCGACGGACCGGCTTTTGGCCATTCCACATCCGATCGAGGTGCATCATCGGCCCCCATCCGTTTCCCTCTCGACAA